>JABMBR010006914.1:0-56918 GCA_018881525.1 Meteorus sp. PSUC_FEM 10030008
ATATATATACACGGAGGTCCTTGAATATAAATTGTTGCGAATAGAATTACGATGTCAACTACTGTCCATTCACATGAATTTATTCATTTTTACTTTTCCCTACATCTCCATTTTTTTTTTTTTTTTTCATTCGATCACTCACTCAATATGTTCTTGACATTTTTTTCGTTCGCTATTTTTTAATACTATTGACAATTTACTTGTCTCAAGTCCAATATTAGTTTTTCTTTCGACATTAAGAAGATATCAATGCACTTCAATATGTGTCAGATACATATTCATATGCGTTGAACGTAATGTCTCATTTTCCCTGATGCTATTTATCAGTCGAATATAATTGCGGGCATAATGTATAAGTGGTACTCATCATAATGCGTACACGTATACATATATATAGGTATACCTATGTAAATACGTTTATGTATGTATCGTCGTGGGCACATGTGCAACCGAATGGAAATGCGCGTATGTCAATCGTGTCCTCGCGTGCCTATGCGATGCGTTTGGCTGCAGACAAAAGTCCCGCTCTATTTAGTGGTAAAATACACATCAAAATTATTTCATTCTCATCATTTTATGCAATGGAATATTGTATTGTTGCAATTTTTATTGTGTTTTTGAGAAATGAAAAGGTGAATTGTTGTGACGAGAAATGATTTTAGGTCAATGTGTTGAACAAAAGGCTGTTGTTATTTTCGAGGTGGATATCGATGCTTAGTTTGTATTATTTCATTCAGTCGGATACTTTGATGTGCCATTTTTGGTTTTATGGATGAATAAACAATAGAGATTTTCTTTTTTAAACCTGATCTATGAACCAAATCTCAATTGGAACTTTCTATAAAATATCTTAAGATGATGGTTTCTCTACGATGGATACTAATTTTTTGTTCTGTATACAATTCACAGATATTATCAAGTGATATTGAATTGGATGTGAAAACTCCTGCTGCTTATGGATTGAAGAAATATTTTGATCTGAATTGAATTTTTTGTTATTCATTGATCATCAAAAATGAAACGTTATCGGATGTTATTCGTATTGTCAATGGATTCGTATTTTGATCGTGATTATTAATGACATCTACAGGTCAATATCATTATGATATTTCGATATACGTCATTTTCTTTGTTTGAGAAAAATTTGTAGGACACAGATCTTAATATTCGAGTTGTATAAAGGTCAAGGTTGATATCATTGAGAGATATTAATTTCAAATGTGATGAAACTTTGGGTTTCATTAGTGCAACGTGAAGAACTAATCAGATTATTTTTTTAATTTTGTCCCTGAATTTACTATATTCCGTTATATTTTTAATGGATTATTTGAAAAATTTTGTGTATAAATAATTCTTTCATTCCAATGCTACATCAATATTTTTTGATCGACATATTTCTCCAATTCATGCTCTTAAATATTTGTCACTTAAATAAAATATTTTTCGATTCGTATGAATTTCACAGTTGTCGTTGTTGTTCCATATTATTTTGTGTGAATACGTGGAAAGAAATAATATCTCGACGATTATTGAATTGATGAATGTACGGAAGAAAAAAAAAATTACGATAGTTATGCATATAAAATATGATAAATAAAATTGTTTTGAATAGAGATGACATAAGAGAAAAAAAATTAGCATTGTGTCATTGAGACAAGCTCTTGCACTAAGAATGAGTAAAGTACATTCATACATCGCGTGTGTTAATAAATTTTACAATAAATATTTCGAAGATTTGTTATGCATCCGTGACTCGGCAATTTTCACTGTGTGCATTTTTAGTTTTCATTCTCGTCAACGTAAGAATGAACAGAAATAAAATCATAAAATGTCAATTGAGCAATTATTTTCCTTTTCTTTTCAATATCACATTGTATTATCCAACATGTATGTCTATGTGTATATTCCAATACCGACATTTTTATTTTATCACTCACAGGCAATTAAATACAAATGTAAACAAACAAATTGTAATCATGGCCAGCTAATATCAGGCAAAACACATTTCTTCCTTGCTTCGGTTGCACTTTCATCGTTTTTTGCTTTTTTTTCTTTAACTGCACATTATTTCTCCTCAATTAATTTCATTGATCATTGAGTTAAAAATTCCCCGATTCTCACATTTACACACGATAATTTTCCACTTCTTTCTCCGATTTTATGTATCCAATGTTTATACAGATATTCAATATGCGTCATACTAAAGAGTAATAATAATGATTTATCAAATTGTGGCATTCTTTTTCCGTCCTCATTTTTAATTGTAACATCCGAAAATGCACCATCACTATATGAAGTAATTACTCAAGGTCACCGAACTACAATCACAAAATAAAAAATTCTTCTGTACTTTGAGGTGAAAATTGAGAGTCGTAAAATTGATTTCGAATTCGTTATATCATCAACGAATTTATTGCAAAACTCATGTTCGCGTGAATATATATACATATATATATACATCTTAACAAGCCCTCTATTTATCAACACCTACAATAATGCGCACGTGCCTCATCGCACATACTTTTCTCGCTTCGACCCGACTTATTAGTACACTGAATTCCACACGACCTTCAACATCAATTATCATCGATCTTGATTAATCACATGCAAATTGATTTAACAAAAGACCTTTGGTGAAATTCTGCTCACTATTGATTTCATAAAAAACCAGTGACATGAATAAATCACGTAGACAAATGATTTAAAGTGAATTTAATTGATTTGATGTACTTGATGAAATTCAATTACTAATGGAACATAAGAAAATGAATAATTTTAATGTGAACGAACGAATCTCGGATTATTCTTAATCTCAAAATGTGAATCATTGATTCGGACAAAATCACCATATCGCACCGTTAACTCACAATATTCTCCGTAATCAATTTTAAATTGGATTTCCACTTAAATATTATCGTGAAAATTAATGAATATGATTCCATTACACTCATTTTTATCGCATTATTTTTTTCTGTTGCAACTGAATATCCACACACTTTTTTTCTCTTCAGTTTAAAATCACACCAGTACAAACGAAAATATCGGGAAAAAAATAAGGAAAAAAAACCGACGATATTTGTTTTAATATTGCAACGTTAACTCACTAAAATATATCACTCTATCACATGCAGCGGGTTGGAAACAAAACTGATAAAATTTCACATGATGAATGTCTATACAAATATTTTTTATCGCACCACGAAGACTCCTCTATGTGATTTATTTTATTCTTATTTATTTTTTATTATTTTGTTTTGTTTCACATATCAAATACGTCATTGTACGAACATGCTATTTTCTTAGATACACTAAAATCGGTTCTCGCATAAGTAGTAATGGGAAGTTGTGTTCAGACTGAACGTTTCGTGAACGGTGCACAACTCCAGAAGTTACCGCCGCGTGTGTGACTCATCCCCCCCTCTTCCCTTTCCCTTCTCCTACCCACCCACCTCCCCATTTAATCGGTGTTGGAGACTTTTTGCCTCGTTACTATTCTGCACCAACACCATCGTCAATATCATGCGCCCTCCCCATCGTCTACCCAACGTCGCTTGGAATGAGGAATGAGATCAATTAACACTCTTTATTGTGGCTTGTTAAAAAAAAAATTTATTCCTAGATAAATAATTTTATCGAATTAAATTATCATAATGCTTTTATCGTTTGAGACATTTTAGTGAGAATGTTATTTTCGATAAGATCATTAACGAAATCATATTTTCTTCAAATAAAAATGTTGAAGGTAAATCAATGACTATCTGACAAGAACAATTCAATTAAAAAAATCATTTGCTACAGTGGAGATGTTCTGTGCTGATGAAAACATTTTTATATCGTTTTGAACCAGATGGTGAATTGAATTCTGTAGAATAAAAATTGAGGAGATCAAGAAAATTGTATTATACATCTGGGAATATCACCAATGGATTGAAGTCGATTTTGTACCGTGGAAATTTATCTCGGTTAAACTCATCAAAGAAATAGCGTACTCTTGCAAATTTATCATGATTGTAATGAAAACAAATTATCATTGATTCCAATTAGGTTTGAATTCTTGTCGCACGGTTATTCATTATTAGTTGAAATCGATCGAATAATCTTTACAAAACCAAATTTATTGATTGGGAATTCATTTTTTTTCCCCGTTCTTCAACTATGGTCAGAGATCGCACGTGATAATGGGCTTGGCCGTGTAACGCTTTCTTAGTGCGCAATGAGACGGCAGGAAAAAATACCTCGTGTACTGCTATCAACTACTCGAAAATTATAGATAAGCAATCACTTGAAAAGTTTTCACCGGTCAAATCACGAAAATCATCTAACGCTGTATTAATTTGAGAACTTTTCTGCGTGTTCAAACGATAATAAAAAATAACTGCTCCAGAAAAATTGATAAGAAATTGAATAAACCTCAATTAACTTTGGGATCGTATTTATATCAAATTTCATGAGAAATTCTGAATGAAGTATTGCGACATATCATAACTCGACTCAATAAATCCAATGTATCATATTCAGATGAAAAAATTGTTTTCAATGATTTATTTTACATTTTAGTGATCGTTTGAAGAAAAGGAAATGGATGGTAGAGTGGCTTTATACTGTTGATAGGAATTTAGGTCACATACAGAAATATATTGGTCTTGAAAAAAAAATAATTATACACTGCAAACATAAGAAACATCTCATGTCATTCATATGTGCATACTTTTTCCTTTACCTAGTCTGTTTTTATTGTATTCAATAATGTACATTCATGTATAAACTTCTCAACCACTATCAGGATAAATAATAAAAGCTTAATCTCTTCTTTTCCGTCTTTCAAATCCAATGTGAATGTATATATATAAAACTGTGGGATGGATATGTATAGGGTAGGCTGAAGAGTATATACAAGCAATAGAGACTGATATATAAACTCATACTTAGGAGGGTTATGCAGCCTTGAGTACACTGTAAGTTGTGGTCGATCGTTATTTTCGAGGGGGTCTAGTGCATCATCGATCGTCGAGTTTTAACAAGAAGAAAGAAAATATACACGTTGCAATTCCATTTATTAAACTCGTGTGTTTTTAACTCCTGTATCTTCTCTTGCATTCTGAAAGAGGATTGCACACAAATGTTCGGAGAAATTCGTGCAATATAAAGTGCGATATTTTCATCACCATAACTTTCTATTTTTATTGACTCATCATCTGAAACATTCAAAAGAAAATGAATATTCAGTTCCGTCTCGGAAGAACTTTGAATCCAGGGTTTAATTGTTCACAGTTGGTTATTGATTTCTCCGTTATTTGATCAGAAATGAATTGAATAAATATTGGGGGGACATTATGGAATAATCAACGGATAATAAGCCAGTTATGGTTCATTATTGTCGCTGAAGTTTAATTTTCAATTTTGATCCAGGGGAACTTCATGCTTCGATGAAATCTTTTCATAAATATGGAACGGATTGAAAGTTATTTTCATTGCATGTTGCGCATGTTTTCGCCCTTGAGAGAAAATATCAATTCCTTCTGTAGATTTTCATACATTTATTCATTGAAAATATCAGATTTCTTCAATGTTAAATTCAAATGTACCAATTAAAACTAATTAAATAATCAGTAACTTAACATTGTGCAGATTTAATTCGAATCAGAATATTCTAGATTGAAAAGTTAATGAATAGTGAGAAATGTGATGGGAAAGATGTCGTTAGTGACATGACGAAGTTTTTTCTATTCAAATTGAACGGAGTACCTCTTTCATATTTTTCATCATCGCGAGCTTTACTAAGACCAGGAAGTCATATGTGGGTTATAATTTCCTCTAAGAACTCTTACAAAAATCGATCAACATCTGCCTCATATCGAAAAAAATGAGGACAACAGCGATATTAATAAGGAAACAAAACACGGTTAGGAATGAAGAATATGGTGAGCTCTTCGGAGAAAGTTGAGACTGCGAGTTTCTTATCAACTGTTTTGTTTTATAAAAAATGTTAAATCTATTTTTTATAATTGACGTCACGCAAGAACTTAATCGAACGCGAAATTATTATTTTGTTCTGGAGTCTATTTATCATCTATGTGTATAGGATTTTATGAACTTTATAAATTACGAATACCAAATATGAGTATGTATATATTTTTAAGTTCGAACAGTTTACATCAAGTGTCGAAATACAACTAACTTCCTTAAAATGAATTTCGAAGGGCGTAGCCTGAAGTAGTTACCAAAATTCGAAGGAGAGGGAAATTACAAATATGAGTAATGAACTCGGTAGTCATGAGAAAAACCGAGTATCTCCATTAATAGAGTGCATAGACCCTTGCAATAAAAACAAGGTTTTACCCATCCATAATAGAACAAATAAGAACGGTCATTACAATTTGGGGAAATTCCAAATTGTTGGTGAATGCAATAATTCCAAAAATAAACTAATAAAAAAAAAGGGTGAGCTTCGAACTCAAGAAATACCAAGATTAAATCTAAATATAAACTAAGTAGAAGCATCGTAATTTGTAATATACAATCTAATCATAAACGAGCTCCTATTGTATCTAACTGCTAACAATTATGTATTCGTAGATCTAAACCGTGATATTCAACATCAACTGTCAATCTTAAAATCATCGAACCATTCATTCCACCTCAATATGTACCAGACAAAAATCGAGAAAAGGGAAAAAAGTTCATACAGAAAAAAGATAGAAGCAAAATATCAATTCTTTCGCACGCATATACGCTCAACTCCCTCTTTATGATATATCTTCAAGCATCAAATCGTCACGTGCTTTTGATTATTTGTTGTATTCCTCGATCTCTCACTTGTCTGCACTTCGAGTATCGTTTCTCTGTCGGGATGAGATACGTATCCAATTAGCCCTCTCCCTTCATCCAAATTTACCCCGTGCACGCGCGCTATCCATTCGGACGCCAATTATGTGCCCGGATAAAAATAGCTCTGTGCAATTTCATTTGCCTCACGATCGCTTGTGATCGTGCTTTCATACTCACAACTAGACACCCTCGTGTTACTATAGCAATATAATGAAACTGAGACACTTCGTGTGTCAGCCCCATAATTTCTCCGTTATGCTTGTCATGTGTCAGAAAAATTAAAGCCGATCCTATCCGTTCTATGTCTCACCCAGAACAAAAGATAACATCCAGAGTATCCCTGAAAGATTGACGACATTAACGCACTGTGACAGGTAAAACAATCCTAAATTCAGGAGTCATCACGAATTAATATTATCATGATCGGTTCTCTAGTTATGAATAAACAAAGTTATCCGATCAACATACATAGTGTAGAAGGGTTGAAAGGGAGGCGTGGCTCTAGCAACCATGAACTTCTGCTTACCTCTAACGGGGGCATACATACCTGGTCATTCTGAGTATTCTCAAGAGTTTCATTTGCCCATGGGCGCACCAACGATCTTCCATCCCCTCCGAATCATTGTTCATCGAGCAAAATTTATTCGCAGTTGATTGGAATATCACATTTTCTTTGTAGACTCGATGACGTTGAAAACAAAGTTGAAAATCATTTTCATGAAATAATATTTCAAGGTTACTTCTATGAATATGTTCTGGTTCATTTTCGTGTTCAATACTCTATCATCAATAGTTGAACAGCAATTGTCATAAGAAACGAATAATATTCTTTGGGAGCATGATGAAATTCTACGCCTATAATAATTGTATGGAAATATTATGTAGACGCTATACTGTTATCTAAACGGTATACTTACCATTTCAAGTAATCTAAGCTACCCTTCCAGAAACACCAGCTGGGTAAATAAGACCCGAGACTTTGTGGGATCATAACCTCTCAAACGTCCTGCAAAGAGCAAGTAGCATGAAGAGTTAGAAGAGATAATACTTTAATGTCTTACTTAGCGATAAAAATCATTCCTCCTTGAAAGGGAATCCAATATTTTGTGCATATAAACGTAATATGAGATGCTGAAACTATGTTCTATGTAAATATGATCTATATATCACCCAGTATCTACAATGTGATGATGGTCATTGACAACAAATGAATATATATCGCATCTAGATTTTATTGAAATTAAAAAGTTAATACTCGCAAAACCACTTCTGGCAATATAGACCCATCAAGACCACAAAAGTATGGATGTCAATCTGAATCGAAAGATGGGAGGGTAAGGCGGAATTTTATATCAAGCTGTGAAGTGCACTTTCGTAGCAGTTTCCACAACTTGAGTTTTCCAAGTATCGAATGACCACTTGAAAAGTTACGAGTAAACATTGTTGAAAGTGCTGTTCTGTATTTTCATGAACAAAAAAAAGGTACCATGAGACATTTCTCTGATTTTTATTGGTTGATGAGAACTTACAGTGACGTACTAGAATTGCTACGGAACTTTCCTCATACTTTTCCACATTTTTATTTATCTAAAATTATCGATTCAATTTTTTATTCCAACTTCAAGTATGAATACCAACATCGGATGAATAGGTTGATACTTCACGAGACATGTTTTGCGCCTTCCCACTTCATATTTCTCACCAATGACTTCATCAATTGTTTATTCTCTCGAGAATTACACCAATATCAACGACAGTCAAACCTACAAAGCTCACAACGCAAATAAGATAAAAGACTTGAAATGAGCAGAAATGTTTGGATAGTGTGACATTTATAACAAGATGGAACTTCATTTCAGATACACATGAAGGGAATGTCATATCAGATAATGTGATAGTAATAATCACGATTATTCACAAAATCATATAAACGATTCGACAAAACGTTCAATTCGAATTGTTATCTAGGATTGAAAACGTTCCGGAGGATTCTTCATGTAACGGGAACTATCTAGAATCATTACTGGTATAGAACATCGTCCCAAGATGGTTAATATTCGTTTATTATACTCAACGAATCAAGGAAACTCGCACTTCGATTACCTTTCTTTTGTCTCGATTGATTGTACACTGAACATTTTCTCGTTAATCCTATTGGTTTCTCTTCAAACTTTCATCTTTCAAGATTCATAATAAATCAGATCGTTTTTTGTCATATCAGGTAAATATTATCATAAGTGACAGTGATTTCATTCCATTGTTCAAATGAATACATCCTATTTGTTTCTCCGTGCATTAACCTCCAAATGCAGTTTGAGCTACTCAAAACATTCCGCATACAATTGTTTTTCCACGAAAAAATATATGAGGCCTTTATTTATTGAACGACTCAGTGTCATATCATGAAAAAATCCGACCACGAAGATCAAAAGATCAAAAAGTCACTTTTAACATCATAATACTCCAATGGATAGAGAACATGTTATGAACGATTCGAAAATGATTGTACTCATTCCAAACAATGTTGTTCAAATGTAGTACACATGATAGCAATATAATGAAACTGCCTATTTTCATTCAAATCTCGTGCATCGATAAGGATCCCAGCGAATGAAGGTCGAAAGTGTACATGAAGTGATTGCATGTTGCTTCATTTTTTCTCGCTCTCCTTTCATCCAACTCTTTCTATCCCATGTTCTCTCTCCATTGCCCACCCGGTGTGACACTATACACTCTTCTTATTTTTCGCAGCGTAGGTGAACTTCATAACTCCTTTTTTTTCAGTTGAGACGAGATCTGGTTTTAATCCTATTGTATAATGAACGCAAACTTGACTTTCACATCTAGTATCCAATGGATATTATACGTTGATGAGAACAGAAGTGGAATATAAGAAAGAAAAGACTAACTAACAGAAGTGATGCACTGTTGAATTCTTCATCGTAATTTGTGGAATTTTCATATTGAATTACAGGTAAGAGACAAAACAGTTGTTAATTTCATCAATTATTATTTCGATCAGTCTTGTAGTATAACGAGAATACAGTCACTAGTGCTGTTATTTGTGGTCGGCACGGCATTCTCAATCTTGGAAGAATTTGATGATAATGTTCACATCCATATGTTTAAAAGAGTTAAGTATTAAAGTCTGTTCATGCGTTAAAGGACGAATGCATTGTCTAACAAACTTCGATGTTGAAACATGGAAATATTGTTAGATAATCAGCTAAAGTGTTTTCTTATGTATGTGTAGAAGATTGGTCGTCAGAAGTCAAAAACTTGAATAAAAACTATCTTATCCATGAATCCAATTCTATGCCTTCCTTTTATTTATTCTCAACCAATATACATCCACATCAGATTAAAATTCCAAACATCACGGATGGGTGGTTGACCGTTATTGCGGATTCATTTTGAAGGACAAATGAACAAGAATAGAAAGAATAATTAAAATATCCGAGACAAATAAAATTCTACGTTTATGGTTTGTCAACAATCAGCAACGAATATGATTGTAACACACAACACTCGATTTGTAATTCAAGTGAAACGAAACTAGATGACTTGAGAAAGACCAGAGTGTTTAGCTTTGAATGATTCATAATTTATATATTCAAGTCTCAATTCGATGCATCTCTCGTTACAATTCCGGAAGTGCGTGCATATGAACATTAGATATTCCACATGAGTCATTCGGCTAGGAAAAAATAGGGCGGGTGGATTGAAATGAAATTAAGTCCGCTGAGTCAGTTGAAGAGAAAACAAAACCTGTTCAATGTTCTTATTCATTAAGTTATTCATATGATATATATTTAGACTGCATAATGCTCGTATAAATAACAGGTTTTCTTTTCTTTCTGTAATAACCTCTCGTAGTTTATTATATTTCGATGGATAGTCCTTGTATTAAAAACTCAAATTACATAAGTTGGATTATATTATCCTATATACTTAGAGGAATGGATTAGTATTCAACTATTCAAAAGCAACAGACCCAAAAGGTATCGGATAATTCATTCCAGTCTCGAAACTTGAGGGAATCAATTATTTTTTATCAGGTGCATTGCAGGTGCGAATGGACGTGATTTTTTTGGTGTCATTCTTTCCTCTTTCTCGTTCGAGCTTCCGCCCATTCTTCCTTCCTTTTTTGTGTACATCAATCTGTAATGTTTTTACCTTTATATTCGAATCACACGACGACAGTCATACAACAATTAAAAATGTGTTCTGCAAAAAAACAATAACAACAGTCCATACACCAATTAAATTCATGATCCAATCGGTCGTTATGTCTTAATGACTTGAGTTGTCTATGAAGATACATTTTTCTATACAAATGTCTAATTTTGGCCCATACCAATTATTATACACAGTAATTGATATTCGTGTATATGGATATGCAGACAGTTTCCAAAAAATGAATTTGATGGATTCTTCAGAAAACAACACTTAGAATAGAGAAGATATGGTATTGGATGGAATTGTACAGTACTCTCACAGTAACCATAATGGTCAGTTTTAGATGTCAACTCTCTTCAAATTATTCGTCATTCAGGCCAAAATTTGAACTCACTGCGCAAAGCGTTATGTAAATTAGAGTTTGTTCAAACATTTCTATCAAAGTTGAGGTCACAGGATTTGATCACATGGGAGATTATTGAATTTGTTAGAATTTTCGACAACTAATGCAATGTAAGTGGGTATTGAACAATTCAATGATTGAAGAAGAGGTATTATACCTACTTTTCCACCTTTGGAATGATTTGACAACATTGAACACTTTCCACAGATCTGATGTTCATGGAGTGTTCAGAAACAATGAGTGGAGGGGAGTTCCCTCTTCACTTGGTAATTGTATTGAAAAGAAACTCTATGTGAACGTTGACGTTAGAAATACGCAAATTTGATTGTAACTGTCATTCGTGTTCATTCTGACTGGAGAACTTACCTAATCGGAATGTTTGAAACAATAGGTGCGTTAGTATTGAATAGATTGAGAAGGATCATCGCAGAAATATTTGTGCATTTCAACATCTACTCTCATACCAAACCGTACCAGTACGAGCTGAGCACTCATAAGCCGGAATAAATTCGTGACGTTAGTTCTCGAATATTCTACAGTTTCCATATTAACAATTATTGGTACTGATATAGGCGACAAAACATTAAAAGCCAGTGAATGACATTGTGCACAGTGGCAAGTGATTAGAAAGTAACGAATTAGTCTGAAGAATGACAATTCATAAATGACATCTAATCTGGTTAGTGACATAATGCATGAAATGAAACATTGTATTCAACTAGAATTACAGTTCCCATCAATACTATTCGTCACCCCAACAAGAGATTGGGGCAGGGGGAATCCTGAATATCTTCAATTTATTCTCCCTTCCACCATGTACATTTATGGACCTACTCTTGTTGGAGATGGTTCGATGACATCAGAAATTGTAATAAAATGGAAAGAAGCTGATGATACCTGAAATGGTTCCTATATCAACTTTTGCCTGGGTTTATCTGGAAACCATTTTCTTCATATAACCTTGAATATAAATGACACCTCCATTTTCATACATATTCTGGAATTTTTGTAACAGAATAAACAAACTATAAGACATATACACAGAGTATTCATATGGTATATCGTTGCTAGTATTATGAAGAAATTTTTTATGATTTCATAAATTTTGTCTTATACATTCTCGAAGCTTTTTTGATACTTTTGCTCTATATTTCATCCTCAGATGCGTCCTTAGAACAACTTTCTCGTGATTTATCTGTACTTGTATAGGCTTCATGAGAAAACCACAAATAACTTTATATACTGATTACAAAGAATCATACTCCTCACGATAGATTCAGTTCTCATAGATGCAGGGAAAAATCGAAATCATTCAAAGAATCGCATATGCAACTAGAAGCCAATGACAAGTCCTCATGACATTTTTTCTAGACAACCATTGATTATGCAAGACTGATATAATTGAACCGCCAGTTCAATCAAATTCATTTAGAACAAACAGTGCAGATGGAGGCGCACAATTGTTACAATGGCAGAGGATGTTATGTTATAGACACATCGAAACAGTACACACAGAATCAGCCATCGTCAACAACTTTGATCACAAAATACATTTAATCCAGATAGAATTTTTCTAAGTGCATGAATGAAATACGACATCAGTGCCATATGAATAAACAATAATAATTATGATAATGGTAAAAATACGCATGAGGAAGTAAATGAAGGTGAAACGAATTGAACTGAAAGGCCAAGAGTGCTCCATCAAGCGTCAAAACTGCCAATCATTATCGTCATTGTATTTGGGTATATGTGTGTATATGCCACACATATATACGATCAGAAAGAGTGTGTGTATAATGAGGTGGGGAATGGAACGCCCCAATACAATTCCTTCAGGCACCGTTGAACATCCTGTACGACATCGCCTAGTCACAGTAATTATTTAAAAAAGAATAAAAATAATGATAAAAAAATGTCAGAATTGGCAATACAGTCACGATGTACGTTTCCTCTTTCACTCAACATTCGCGTGACACATTATTAAATATATATGTGTATCTTGGCGCATTACAACCGAGAGAGGGAAGCAAAAGAGAATATGAGATAGAAGATAATAAGGAAGGGTTGCGCATACAAAAGTGCTGTTTCGCCATTTGAATTCTATACATTGACGTGGTGTTGACGCATTCTTTTATTTATATAGATTCATTGGAGTTATTCATTCAATACTGAACATATATTTGCGGACATTGTTGACATCATTCATCGGCGTAAATTTACTTCAATATTCTGTTCTACACAGATATCATATTAAGTACGTATATAAAAGGACCAATATATTGCAAGATATTATCCTCATGTTTATGCTTTAGGTCGAGGCATAACAATATCACAATTATAATGTTCACCCTTCTCATTTACAGTTCCATAATCATCATCGTATGATATAGAAATTGAATTGGATAAATTATCGCAATGCAGCACGAAAATAATAATTCTTATTGTTGTACTCTTAATATGGACGTCTTGTTCACAGACAGCATTTCAGTCATAATCAGATTTAACGACCGATTTGGTGCGCGCGTCAGAATAAGTGGTCTTTCCTCCTGTACTCAAGAGCACTCATACACATCTCACTTCAATGTATGATTTCAGTGTTGCCACTTCATATTTTTATTATATATTTTCATTGATGATATAACCGTTGCACATTTCAAGTGCATCAATTGTGAATTATTACCGTTTATTTATGTATCTATCCGATTTTATCTTTATCCTTAACTTTTGTATTTATCTTCCGTGTGAATATATATACCACCTTCTTTCTTTTCCTCATTTCATCATAAATAAATAAACAAGTCATCTTCTTTCACAGAATTGTTTTTATCATCCATTCCAATCGAATGGATGAAAGTGTTCAAGTGGAGACAGTAATGTATCTGAGATAGTTTCCGTATCAAATTGTTAAGCAATCTGCTTAGGACACCAGAATTATTTCTAGAACTCTGTATGTTCATCTATCAGTCTTCCATTTCATTTTTATCATGGGACGGCCATTTGAATACCCATGAGACTCAAACATTTTTACTACAGCACCATAGTAAAATTTGATAACAAGTAAAATTTAACTTGGTGCTTAATTTCATTTCATAATGTTACCATAGTAAAATAAAATATGTTTCAAAGTTCACCAGTAATATGCACCATAGTAAAATTTAAAATCCATGCAAAATAAAAATTAATAGAAAATGTTCACAGTGTGCTAACACAGGTAAAGTTTATCTCTATTGCTCCCCACCAATAGCCTCAGCAATAGGGTCGCTCATATAATTAGCCATAAGATTCATTAGATTCGTTAACTGTAACTCGTCTTGAGAGGTTCTCTATGAAGAGATCAATCCTCGAATCATAATTACAGTGTACGGAATAACGGTTTCAACAACATATATTGAAGTGCTAATATTTGTATCGAAAGTGTAACAATCAATCTTTTAGTGAATAAACGGTTATGTGAAAATGTCAAGACTTTTGGTCGTCTCCTTTGAGAAAATCCGAAGTCACCTTACATCCTTGTGAGCCCTGATTCTTCGCCTGTTTTCTCATCGCATACTGATTTCACATCGTTCTCTGAGGATATCGGCAGTTTTTTGTAACGGGAATTCAGAGTGAGACAGCGATTCACGCATATAAATATAAGACATCTAGATAAGTATCTTTTTCAACGCAACATCTGCTCATTAATCACATACAAAATCAAAATTACACTATATGGTGAATAAGAAACCTTGGGTTCATTACTAAATGAGTACTTTGTGATGTGTACTTTGCACAAAGTCAGAGTTAGGAATGAACGCTAGTTGGATCTAAATCATTTCCAGCCAATAGTGTAACAAAATTGTCATCTTGAAAATTGCGATTGAGAGTCTCTTTATATTCTCCAAATGTCTTCAACTTAATTATCTACAGAGTTTGTTCCCTTGTCTGAACATCACGTTATATTTTTCTCACAATTCAACATGCGTCCTTGTCCCTTTTTGTATATTTCGCCGTTCACTTTTCCTCAATTTGTATTTGACGCGAGGGTGCTTGACCCAAGACATGTGTTGTTTTGTAGATGAATTATCCAAAAGTCATAATTTTCATTTGTATATGAATACTTGAATGTTATATCGGTACAAGTAGACAACAACATAGTGATATGAAAAGTTAGCGAAAGCTCCTCGTTATATCAATTGAGTTAGAGGTAGCTGCTTTGTTTTTGTTATTTCAAGACAACTTGCAACGAAAAGATTTACTCATTATCGTTCACATGCGTATATTTTACCATCTCTTGTGCTTCACGAGGATGAATTGATACAGATTTTTTATTCATTGCAACCGAGTTGGTCTCTGATTCACGACTGATATACAAACCGACAGCCAGATGTATATCTCCACTTATAGCTGTTTCGAAAGGTAATCTGGAATGTGGAGTGATATATTTCGTACAGAAACTTTCCAAGCCATCCAATAAATCCAGTTCATTATAATTATTAATTTACTTTATTTGTCACTGAAACTTAAAGATGTAACATGATCTTATTATTCCTCAGACCATATAAGGATGCACAATTTATTTGGCATAAATAACATTTGCATGTAAAATGAGGGTGCCATTAAATGAAGTACATGCATTTGCATATTAGCTTGGGATGACAAGAGATGTCATGAAGGAGAAGATTAAAAAATGGATGTAAAACCAGTTTGAGCAATATAAATGATCCGTTATACATTTTGTCATCAAAGATATAGTACAATCAAATGAATGATGATACAGATCACACGGAATTTTCTTCACGTCAGTTGCATTCAAGGTTAATAATAACATTTGTGTGTATATATGAATATCGAATGTGGATGTTAAGGTTGAGGAACCAATAGAATTAATATGTCATGTAATCACACTTCAGATGAAAGATCACATTCAATAGAGGTACATTATGAGATGACAGAACTGGGACTGTGTGTTTGTTTAGTATCTCATTACCGGGAATAATCTGAGTTCGTTCAAGCTTACATAAGGTTGTTGCATGTTATAAATATTATCATTCATATAAAATCCCATCAACAAATTAATGTTTCGATAAGCTAGACTGAACATACTATTCATGTTTTGTATAATATATACTAGATAATTCAAATGAATTATGTGAAATAATGACACGAGTCTGTTATCTTGAAAGTATTTCACAAGAGTATTGTGAGGCGTGCTAAATGTATTTTAATGAGATTTTATCTAGAAAATGGTACAATGAAATTTTTGTCTTTCATCTCTCAGCACGCAAAAAAATTCGTTATTTTTGTATTGAATTCATTCATGAATTGAGTTCTCTAAATATACCTCCAAGATATAAGAAAATTACTGTTAAATGGGGGATGAGATATCATGGAAAGTTGATTTAAATAAAATTTGACGTTAAATCGGGGAGCAAATGTTAGCAGTGTTAGAAAGACTGGGATTAGAAACTAATAAATTTCCAATCTATACTCCACTGAATATATTCTATCATTAAAACTATTGATCTAGCGGGGTGTAGTAGGTCGGCTGCCCAATTTCAAAACACAATATAGGACAAATTTTCCAGAATCGACTTTTCACCATTCTTCATTCTAATGGACTCGTGTGAACATTATTCAATTAATATTTGCAATGATTTGATTTTTTCAATAATCGACGATTAATTTATCATTGGAAAATACCATTTAGTGCGGCTAAAAAAAAATAAGCTGTGTTGATTTTTTGGAAAAATTTATTGTTGTCCTTTACTGTGTTTTAAAATTGGGCAGCCGAGGTAGCTTTAGCTTTTTGTGGCAACATCTCCCATTCGGAATTCTGTCATCCATTCGACGATTCCTTTCATGATCATTCGAAAATTGGAAGTTTTCCAGTAACTGTGCAATAGAAAGTTGTTGGTGAGATTAATCTACAGGATAATCAAACGATGATAATGGAGATCTCATAAAACATCTATGATCGATAAATTAAAAAGATGTATGATTGCAGTTCAATACAGCGCTTATTTGCAGCTTTCGAGATGCTAGTGAATAATGTTTCTTCCACACATTTCATCAATATCACCAGAAATTATGAATTGCCCCCCTCCCCCGCCTTTTGTTCAAGATGATACTCAATGATGAAAACTACTCTAACGTTCTTTTCTTCTACAATAACAAACACGAAAGACCGCCATTTCATTCATAATGTTTATCTCTTTTCATATGATATTGCAATTGGTTGGTGTTAGTTGGATGAAAGCCCACCTTTATGTGACATGGTTAATCTAACCTCAAAAAATGCCAGGTCTCGACGAATTTCAAGTTGTCACACGACGCAGAAGACCTGGGCGAAGATTATTCGACAATAGATTGCTCGGACAATTTCGACATCGCATTGAACCAGATATCAATACCGAACAAGTTCTACGGTAAGTTTGGTAGATACATTATTATCATCAAATTATTCTTGTCGGAATGATCCTTTGCCCGCGCCCTAACCTCAATCTGAATTTCACATCGATTTTGTATTTGCAGCCAAGTACTAGATGCCGTAATAGCAATAAGGAATTCACCATACAGACAAATATTATATGATGGCTTGGCGGAGTCCCTGAGTATCCTTAATGTGGATGTCATACCAGAAATCGTCTGCTACGGTTTGGGAAATTTCTCGGAAAGCCGTTCGGCCAAGTATCAATTAGCCGCATTATTAACAATGAAATCACGTTACCGTAGTCGTGTACATGTTTACGATCCAATTTTTTTTCCAAAAGAAATTGAAGTATTAAAAACACTTGGTTTAATTATGATTGAAACGAACGAAGAGGCCAAACGGGAAGCTGGCAATAATGTTACACTTTTCTATATGCCACATTGTTATAAGGGATTGGTGGCTAATTGTGTTTATGCTAATTGGAGTGAGAAAATAAATAATTGCATATTGATGACGAATAGCTTTTCGGAAATGTCTGACGATGTTGTTGGTGATGATGCTGATCTCAGGGACGCCGTTGAGTTGATAAAACGCATAAACCCTTATACATCAGAAATAGCTCTTGAGGAGAAATTTGATGCTGCACGCGAAGCGTTTCATTGTACATCGATTCATATATTTCCAAACGAACTTATTAGTAATGTTCCTGCTGGCTTTTGGACACCATTGGCCGCTGCGCCATATCATTATAACGGGGCTGAACGGGAGCGTGGGCAAAACAGAGACTGAAAAATTTATTTTGTACAGAACTCGAAAATATTTATATTATTTATACAGCGGTAAATCCACAGATTGCATTCGATTTGTACTGTTCAATTTGTAAATAATTCAAAATTTCAGCACAATTACAACTCATTTCATTGAAACTTTCAGGGATAAAGGATGATGAATCCGAATTTGAAACTTATCCGTTCGCTTCTACGAGAGATTCGCTTTACAACGAGCGAAAATGGCATCAAAAACAATATTATGGTGAATTATATCATGGAGCAGGCGCGTGCACATAAAGAAACATCGGAAACATTGTGCAAAGCTCGTGAGGAATTGGAACATTTGGCTAGAACATACAACTGTTATCTTAGCTCACAGCGTGCATACAATGTTATTCACACGCAATATGGTGGAGTTGGTGAGAAAAGTATTCGTGAAACGGCAGATCTCGTTGGATTCAAACTCCCCCATGATCCAAAGTAAATGACAAAAAATTGATTAACCTGTAGTATATTGTTGATTGTATTTACTTACTATATGTATCTGGAACGGAAGATCGAAAGTATATTGAATTATTTGAAACATTCGGTGGATGTGAAGAAAATTTAGTCGAAAAAAATTGTTACAATTATCTGAAAAAAGTAGTTTTAATCGAAAGAAACAGTTGTACATTTCCTCCGCCATTCATTCATGAATATGCTTTTTTGATTTGTTTAGCTATTGTTGATAATTGCATATTGCTAGTTCCCTCATAAATGGTACCAATTTTGCAGTCTCTAAAGTATTTTTCTTGTGGGAAGTCTGTCGTAAATCCAACACCTCCCATAAAATCGATACATTTGGCGGTAACTTTCAATGCGGTTTCTGTAATCCATACGGATGATTCATTCATAGGATGATAATATTCGAAGGTTAATGTATCGGCATTAAAGTAGAATTCGTATTCAAGTATTATCACCTGACGCGACTAGTTTCGCCATAGCTGCTTCTTTGACAAAATCTTTCTTCGCCTCAACTAATCGTGCCGCGTTATAGACCAACAATCGTGCAGCTTCCAATTCTGTCGTTATTTGAGCAATTTGATGTTGCATTGACTGTGGAAGAGAAATTTATGATACTTTAATAGCCAACCAATTTTCAAAAACTTCGTGTCTAAATTCAATGATAATTACTTGAAATGAAAATATATCACTTCCAAATTGTTTTCTCTCGAGTGTGTAGGGTATAGTGGCATCGAGACACCCTTGCGAAATACCGATCATTTGTGCGCCGATGCCAACGCGCCCTTCATTCAAAAATCCAGCTGCATACTTATAACCGTGTCCCAATTGTCCCAAAATGTTAGACTCGGGTACACGTACGTTTTCAAAATGTATCATGCACGTACCCGATGCTTTAATACCTAATTTGTCTTCCGGTTTTCCGACAGTCACACCTTCCATCGCTCTATCAACTAAGAATGCTGTAATACCACGGTAACTCTACAAAAAAAAAGTTGGAGGAAAAAGATGGTTTTACTTCTATTTGGACAATTGAAGTTTTAAGAGAGAAGTGAAACCTTCGAAGTTTGGCAGTTCATTATTTGTTTGCCTGAGATAAGAAGACTGTTGCGTACTGATAAGAATTATATCGCTCAAAATCGTAGAATTGAATATTGAGATTTACCGCTGATGGATCAGCATTTGCGAAAACAATAAATACTCCGGCAATGTCTGAATTTGATATCCACATTTTCGTTCCATTAATTATGTAGTGATCCCCGTCTTTTTTGGCTACAGTCTTGAGGGAAAATGCATCAGATCCTGCCCCTGGTTCAGTCAGACAGAAACTTCCAGCCTAAAAGTTACATAACATAATTTCAAATTCTATTCTCTGATCAATCGAATATGCAGAAGAAAAATTATTGAAAAATTATTACACATTCTTGTGCAAGTTTGGGTAAATATTTCGCTTTCTGTTCATCATTTCCAACTTTCATTATCAAAGAATTCACCAAAGTGTTGTGAATGTCTACAAGCGCAGCTACAGCGCCGTCGACTTTTGCTAGCTCCTCTATAGCCAATATTGCACCCATAAAATTGGTTTCTGAACCACCGTATTCCGCAGGGATTTCCAAACCCATCAACTGCGAATCAATTCAATCAATAGTTCAAAAATTGAAATATGTTTTAAAAGGTGTTATAGATTTAGATGATTTTATTTCTGTTTACTCCATTATCAAAGAGCTGCTTCAAGACACCGTCATCAATCTTTGCTTCTTTTTCCATCTTCTTAACATGTGGCGCTATTTCTTCTCTGGCTAATTTTGCAACTGTGACCAGAGAAAAAAGTGAATCTCCGTGAAAACAACATTAACAAATCAAATAACAACGATATTTGTGACCATACCAGTTTCTTTCATCATCACTTCATCTTCAGTGAATTGGGTCAAAGGTCCTGGAGAAAAACTTGGAACCGCAGCGGAAATATGAAAATGTTTCATATCAAGAAAAGTCTTCGGGATCTGAAGTATAAAGCGAAAGATGAAGTTCAGATTTAATTTTCCACAAAAGCTAATTTTAACAATAACACCAATTTTTTCGACATTCATGTGACGATACTCTCCGATGTCTTTGCACAGATGGTTTGAGTACATATACGTGGCATATCCACGCCTTTTCACAGCTCATCTAGCTCGAAGGTTTTACATTACTTTGGTGAACTTTTTATTGAAAAACTGGAGATTTGCACTTACCTTATTCAAAACAGTTCTAATGGAATTCATATTTATATTCACTCGAGTTCGATTGAATGTACTGAGACGGAGAATGCAATGATACGTATGAACACGATGAGACTGAAGCGTCTTCTGAACTTATAATGATATGGATATAATCACGATTCGGATCTGTTGGTTCAGATACACTGAACTAATAAATTAATACTCGGAGCAGTCGTTCGTGAGCGAATGATGGAAGAGGCCAACCAAACAGGTTGTTATATAACAAAAAGAAAAAAAATGCAAGCACAGACGGACATTCAACTCACGTAGATGGTAGTCACTCTACAACAAAATATGCTGCGATACTGACCAGTAATAATATGAGTTTCGATATTTATGAAGCTCATCCCACTCCTAACGGCTTATCAAATATTTTTATTATGTTCGTATACATTTGTTTACCATACATGAAATCATTGATATCAATTTGCAATCACCCATTGTAAAACTGAACAAACATATATGAATCAGCATCTATATTCAAATGATATCAACATTTCTATTCCTCGTAAAGTTGCCAACTAGATTTATTTTGATAGTTTCAATTACAGTTCACGAACCGTACCAAAGTTCATCATATAAAATTTTGAATAAATGGACACTATGATAAAAATCTGTTCTCTCATTTCTTGATAATCGTTTGAACATATTCTCTGATTCATTGTCTCGCATTCATGTGTTTTGGAGAACAATTGCGACAGATTGGAATTTTATCATTGTTTCACAACAGCTTCTCTACAATATGCTTTTATATGATGAAGTTTATCAATGTGATATTGACAAATCAAAACAATTGGTCACCATAAAAAATGTAAAGCGATAATCCGAAAAGGGGAAGTCATTCGGGCTGTTCCATGTTTTTTTATCTGTTTTTAGGAAAGGCAGATGATTGATATTGGGTGAAATGTACGACATTGATGAATATGGCAATCTCTGTTGTATATATGTTCATTAATTAATAACGGAATACAATTGATGACACGGGTCAATCGTTGAAATGACTTGGGTTTATCGGCAAATATTTTGATGCATGATGTGTGGAACATTTGTGTACGATAAGTTTTCGATACCACATTTCGAAACTATAACTGTTATTTACTCGGATGGATATTCTATTGCATCAGTCCACATGAATTATCTTATGAACCTGTCAATCATATTGTCAATCAATTAAAATGAGCAATCAGTGAAGACGTTTCCAGAATTCTTCATCACATTTGGGGTTTCAACCATTCTCATGCATACAATTATTACAGGTCATAACGATTGATTCAAAAGAATCCACTCAGCACCATCTTCTGCAAAATAATCGGAGCAGCCGGTTCAAATTGTTTAAATTCGTACATTTATCTTCGCATAAAATAGTTGGCGGTTCTGTTCGTCTGTACTCATGGATACCAAACTTAGGAAACAACGACCAATAGCAATTCACTTGTGCCAAGATGGCGTGTACAACAACGCGCCAGCATACAAAATACGGAAAAGATTTTCAATAAACGCAAGATCCTGGAATTATGTTTTGACTTCACAGACGAATTCCTCCAATTGGGGCGCTATGTCGTGATAAATATTTACCAAATAATTTTCTCAAAAACGAAAATAAAGCGGAAACGTTCACTTTTGCATTCAACCGCGCAGATATCAGTATCTTTCGTTTTTCATTAACAGATGCCGCTGTTGACTGCAACACAAGCGCCAGTAGCAGTGATTTTTACCGTTAAATTGTTGGGCTAGGTAATTTGAATCAGATATCATAGTTTGAATCAAATAAATTCATAAATTCTTCATATCTCATTCTTCACTTAGCAATAGAGATTAATGTAGTGTGTTGAAATAAATGACCGCAAGCGAAAGTTGCAATATCGCGGTTGCTTGATATTTTTCGACAGTCTTTTGTTACAGATGTACCACTCAGTGGCGCTATATACACTACATTCCCTATATACCAAGAGCCAAGACTCACGCCAATATACAGACAACATCCGATCGATTGATGTTTTTTTACAACCAGTCAAAACTGCAATGAGTGTGTGAGTACAATTCATGTATAATATCCAAACATCAATGAATGTTGCACGCTATTGATAAAAATATCACACAAAGATACAATTCCAAATTGTGTATATATCATAACCTTGATTATTTGTTAAGTAAAAGTGCAAAGTCGCTTAGTAAACATTGGATAACAAAAATTGTGGCGAATTTTCATTTTCTTGGCTATGTTACATAGGTTTGTGCTTACTATATATTAGTTGGGGAAGCTGTCCGCCGAAAGGAACGACAACCGCGCTGGGGCTGATATTCTAGTGAAAGAAAGGGACAGCGATACACATATACAGTGACACTGTAGTGTAAGGAATACTACAGTCAAACGGTGTTTGGTGTGCGAGGAGCTAGTACGAGAGCTGTGCGAGTGCGTGAAGGGAAAGAAACCGGTGTATCTTGACAGGTGAGTGCGACAATCAGTTAATCATAAAAAATAATGAAAATATATTTCAAACTAATCGAATTCTGGAAGAGATTTCCGAAATCACCATGCCGGTGGTTATCATCCATGTTCATATGTATATGTCTATATAATGTAGTAGTTACGGAAAATATTCTTTGAATGATGATACTGATCGCTCTACAAAGAGACAGAATGAAGAAGAATACAAGAAAGTTAGATGGTGTGGTCTGAGGAAGAGAAATACTGACGTAGGGTCAGAGGGGTGTGTCACTAAACAGTTTTAATGCTGTTGATTGATATCTCTCTTTCATTTATTGTCCATGGGACAATTCAATCAGACATGTTGGAATTGATTTCTTGAATATTGATATGGAATAATTACGGCGATATTGATGAATAGTAGAGGAACGTTTTTGGTTGGGAGTATTTGCACGGACGGTATCGCGATGAGGAGCGGTTCTTTTTTTTGGTCATAGGTTCCGCCATTTGCCGCCCTAACCAATGTTCCGTTTACGGCCCTGGGATACTTTTTGGACTCAACAGACCTGTCTTTTTCAGTTTTATTCACATTATTGTTTTTTGAGATATACACAAACACACACTTTCGTGTATATAATTCATTGGTGCGAAAGTCATATGAATCACAAAATTTTTAGTGGCATTTGGTCTGTAAACCGTAAGAATATACCTGTATTGAGACAATTGTTTGTCACTTGATTCTATCGTATACATTCTGAATAGGAAGAATTTCAATTCGAATGTTTACTTGGATAATTCTTTGTGTAGTTGACCATTGAATAAGGATGTATTTACGTACGTTCATATACTGTATACTCGTTGCGGATAAATACTCTGTTATGAGAGTTATTTATAAACCGTTCTCAAGTTGAAGTTGTCATGGTTTAATGTCGAGGATAGTGATCAAATTTTTCAACGAGTTCATTTACTAATTAATTTATTGGATTTCCGTTGTATATTTATACAGGGAAATGTCATCTGCCATTTAAAGAAATTATTATTTCGAACGCGTTCATAAAATTCCATCTGGGAATTAATTACAATTAATAGAATGAACAATTGATTTTCACATTGAGGTTCGTGCATGATAACTTCATACTAAATATTTTCCGAATGATGTCATATCTCGGGTGTGATTTGTTATACGTGATTTCAGTGAGTACGATGCAGATAAATATCATATTTCTTGTTAGATGTTGACCGTAGCCAAATCATCAATATTACTATTAGAAATATACATTGAAATAGTTGAAAGTATTTACTCAATATCGAACCTCAGTACATGAATCCAAATTTCAACGTTTGTTACTGTATAGTCATAGCTAAGGATACGATTCATACAAAAGTTCTGTCTGGATTATTGAAATGTGTTTCAATTCATAGGACACTGTTCCATGTAACGAAGCTAATTTTCTTTCGAAAATTACTGCAAGGTTATAACAATTCCCAGATGAATAGAATTCAAAATAGAAATGGGCTCATTCCAAGAATTGTCCAAAAGCTAGACTAATATTCATGTTTGATATACACAACCGAAGAATGTCGACGTTGTTGTAAAATAATAGCGGAATAATTCACGTTGGAAGACTCGTTGCAGCTTCAATTACTCCAATATATATAGAGGATAGAAAAGGCGGTTGATCCTAAATGCTATTCCTGCTCGCACGTAAACCTCCATTTTGATTTTAGGGCATTTTGACAGTGAATGTGATTATTATGTCATGTTCAGAAAAGCAACAATCATTCGGTAGGAAAAATGGAGAATTACATACACATTCTGTCATCTACGTTCAAGCGACCACAAGAATTTCGATTCGCTATCACTTTTATAAACGCTAATTCCGTATCGTTTACCAAACTAGCATGTTTCTTTAAACAGACACGAATCACCTGCCTTATTCTCTATGATTACTTCAAATGGTTCACATTTTTCTGTTCCATTTTCAACCACTCTTGTTCTCTCTGGAGCAAGATATTAGATAACCGAAAATAAATGTGCTCTTTATTGGTGTAAACGTTCGAGACAACCCACACGGGTTATTATGTCAGTGTCTCGACGACAGAGCTTTTTTTTCTTCCATCACTCCGGAACGGGTGGAAAGTATGAGTTAAGAGTGTTGATGATGATGGAGTGAAAGATGGCGAGTGTTGTGCAATATAGAAAAAATTTATTTACTGATTGTTGTGACACGTAAAAAAAAAGGCAAGGGCACATTGGAGAAATATACATACTCAATGCCTCGGGACCCGAGGATTGGTCGATGCTCAGGTCACACATTTGTCTCCTGATGAACGCAACAGAGTAACGCGCATTCACCGTGTGTATATATATGTATATACTCTCACATACACACAACGCTCGTGAAGAGTTTGATGAGGTTGGAAGAATTGTGTAGAGAAAGAAAGAAGAGGGGTTTCTCGCCTGCCCCTCTTTTCTGTTGGTTTTACTACATATAACATTGTGAAGCGATTGAGAGAGCGACGGGCGTCGTCGTTTCGGGTTAGTTGGCGTCTTCACACAGAACACTGCGCATTGTTAAACACTCTTATCTAACGGTGAGAAGAGATAATGAAAAAATGACTCTTGCTATTGGTAGAGAGTGAATTTTTCAACGAAGTCCGAAGTGCAGCGAGTATAAAGGAAGAAAATTGAGAATAGTTTGTCAATTGAAAGTGAAGTTCTTTGAGAACTGAAAATATCTGTGATTTTTCATAATATTATTTGATCTATTCTGTATATAATTGTTTTGGTGCACAAGTTTACTACAAAAGCAGAAGTGTTGTGTGTTGATATTGCCCTTGGAAAGTTAATTTCTTTCAACATTGTTCAACTGGTGAGACATCATTAATTTAAAACAGTGTGAATATTATCGAGTTTTGTGTATATTGAAAGTTAGGAATGTAATTTTGTGGATCGTTAAGGTTTGGTGTGTTTCTCTTTCATTCGTATAAATAATTCTGTTCCGTGATATCAGGAGATAATTAAACACACATACGCATGAATATATAAATACATGATATGTACGTGCCTGAAGAATAACTTGAATTAGAGATGTGAACAATACTTGAGCGAGAGTTGACCTTCGGAAACATAATTTCAATATGTATATTTTTAAACTCTCGTCGCATATACCAATTTGCTATTTCACCTACCACATCACCATCTATATATTTTATACATCTGCATATATTTGTTTAAGGTCATTCGACTTAACACGCGAAAACTCTTGCTATGAATTGGTCCAAGTGAGAATAGTTTTGACGTTTAATAAAAGATTGAAAATAAATACTACTTTCAAAACAGTATGTCGATTCTATATTCATCGTGTTCTTATACAACAATTATCACGACCGCCTTCGAGATAAGCATTGAAAGTATTATCCTTCGGAAACACTTCAGTTCGATCGCTACAGATTGAAGAAATAATCGTATCTGGCAATTAGATTGCAGAAAGCAATTTTCGTCCGTGGATCAGAAGAATGTCATTAATCAATTGATGATGCCGCTATCAATTTCTCAACCATTGATCATTGCTTGATAGTCAAACTAACAATCATGAAGTTTGTACATTCTTGAATTCGTGAGTACATTATTAACTATCGATGATAATATTATCTACTATTTTCTCAAATTATCTTATCGGGCTGTTATTAAATGAGTGAATAAGTCCCAGAAAATACAGTTTCGTAAAATATTCATGAGTAATTAAAATGGTTTAATAGTGTGTTCATGAAAATATAACAAACAGAATTAGTTGCTCGGATAATTCCAATTGAACGATTGAATGTATATATTATTTATGATAATTGATAGTTTTCATTCGTGTGAGAACAAATATGAGATGATTGAAGCTGACACATAACATTGGATGTTCCATGTAATCGAGACACAATAACTAGAAAATTATTTCTCTTTCACATTCTCAGATTATTCTTGTTCGGTATCATTCTTTTCCTCTCGTTTGAACATGTGTGCGCGTGTACATGGGTGTGTTAACAAAGACTTTACAACAGTCAGGATGATGATGCGGAGGGGAAATGAACGTTGGTGTATATTCGAGCAACACAACGATTCACGGCGACGCCTCGTTATATCGCAGCGCGTAGGATAATCTCTATGTTTAAACGGTGACATCATCAGGACGCCGCGAGCCAGCGGCCAAGTTGCGTTTACACATGGACAGACACAAACACAACTCTAACGAACGTCAATAAAAAAAAATATGAATTATGCATTATTAAGTATTTCATTTTTGCCTGTGTCGATAGTCAGACATAATATACTGAAGGACAGACTTTCTTTTCTCACGATTAATGACGTTGAGTATGATTTGATCTTTCTTATGAAACTATCATGGGATAATTTAGTGTTAGTGCCCTTAATGATATTTGTGAAACAATATTATCACAATAGTTCTCGATTTTCTCTCCCTCTTTTATCATACATTGGGAGTGTATTGTTTATTTTTGATAAGTCCTGCGTCGCGAATATACTTGGGAGTTTCGAATATTTAAACACGATAGAGCGCACAGCTTGTTGAATATTTATTCCGATTCGAACAATTATGCATCTCGTATGAAAACCGAAGTTTGTTGATCTAAAATCGATGTTGGATGTTCGAAGTCTTCTTGAAAATTGATCGCACTGAATATATTGATCTCGAATCAAAACAATAGTACCAATTTATTCCTGTGATAATCGTAAATGCATAGTGGATATCAAAAACAAAAGGCTCTCCGGGAAAAAAAATCCAATTGTTGAGACTGGATTGGCTCTTCAATATATCCCACATATATCAGCACAAAAATAAAACCAACATTTGTAAAACCTATAAAAGATGTAGAACTTTTTTTTTCTTTTATTAGCACCCCATTTATATTTATCCAACGGATATAAAAGCGCGGTCATACCGAAATCTTTGATAATATACATACTTGATCGCGTTCCAACGGGATCTACAAAATGCCGGTGAACGTAAAAAAAAAGGGTCTCGTGTGCGCTCTCGTGCGCAAGTTTCACAATGGACGGCGGCATGTAATGTGAGCAAAAATATGGCTCTCACATAAATGTATACATGTATGTATGGATCGTGGATGCTTCAATAGCTGGTGGATTGCGTAAGGAGCAGGTAGTGAAAAGAGGGGCCTTTTACAACTGTGTGTGAGTAACCTCGTCGGTGCGCACACCAAGTGCATCCGTTATACATATGTAATATACTACACAAAGCACCTCTTCTGTATAAATTCCCGTCATGGTTCGTTGACAGGAGGATTTCAGTTCATAAGTTGTGATAAACAAAACAATCTTCAGTCGTTGCTGGTGAACTAAAAATAAATAGTTTGAGATAAAATCAACGAAACATTACAAATTCAAAATGAAATTGTTACACAGTGTTTATCCTGTTTTTTTCCGAAGCCATTCGCACGCACTGAACTTCCTCGGAAATTGCGTAAAACGATATAGCGGTTACGTGTGTGAAATGTTGACGGGTTGGAGAGTAGGAGAACGTGGGGGAAAATGTAATTCCACGTTCATGAGGTATATATTTAAAAAAAAAGTATATGGCAATCCACGTTCATTGAGTTTTGTCTTGTATTCTCTGTCATGAGCATAAAACTTGAGTGCATTCACCTTTTAGCCACGCTATACGGTACCTGACCATTTCCGGGTATTTTTACCGTCCTTACTACCAAGTTCGTTTTTCTTTTTATTTTTAGTTGAAACAAAACAATTTTTATCTGCGTGTGCTACCGTGAGCAACATTGAAACAATTGTGTGTATGTTTCATCTGTGTGCGTTTTTCTAATAATGAACGTTGACGGTTCATCAGTATGATAGTGAACGGTGTTTTATGTGCGTATGTGTTATTGAATGTAGTGCGAAATCATTATCCACAATGATTTTCGAGAACAATTACAGTTCAGTCAATTCTTCACACGCGAAAATCCATTACCTGGAATCTAATCAGTTTGTTAATTATACTTTATTATTTTTTTTCCTTCCAGCAATTAACTGGAAGTTTTTATGTTGGGTAATAAAATATGCCGTTAGGAATGAATTTATTTAGTTTAATTCTCTGAGGATTGATATGAAAAATTTCTGCGAAAAAATATTGGACAGAGAATGTCATTTAGTATGTATGTGTTAGATTCAATTGTTTGTTCACGTCATCGACAGTTTCGAATGTGAGAATATGTTCAATGAGTATCATGTGCGGTTTGTTAGAGAAAATTAAATTTTTACTTCGTGTACAATTCAAGTGCAGAATGATGCGAACAATCGATCTACCCTCTACACTTTTTGCTACTATGACAATGAATACGAATGGAAATGACATTTACAGAATTGTGTTTGTCAAATTTGAGCAGCATATTTTCTAACTTTCAAACAGGTTGCGTATTTCAGGTGAAATGATTCATAAAACTAGCTAGGATTTCAGCTTTCAAATCAGAAATGAAAAGCACCAGCGATTTTTCATTTCCAATTCATTTAATATGAAAGAGAATTAAATATTTTAAGATTTCATAACCCGATATCCGTTCGTCATGCAAGTTAATTAATTATATTTTCGTAGAATCTGACGTTATGCATGGAAGCTGGCAAATGTATTGATCGTAAATGGAACCGATTCACAAATATTTGCCGTTGAGGTTCAAAAAAATCCATCTAATTTCTTTTTAAATGTCATAGCACAAATATTGACACTGTGAGAAAACTTCGATAGACCTTTTGAGCAAATTTTCAAGTTTGCTATGAAATATCATCGCGAATCATGTTCGATAAATATTTAAGCATCGTTATGAGAAAATTCATGAACATTCTCTATGTTCCAAAACAAAAAATCAGACAATTGTATTCCAAATAAAAACACTTGTCGAAGGACCTGAAAAATTTCCTAATAATTGAGAGTTATTGGTGATGTTATTGAACATAGTGGTCTTATCAGATGAAATTAAAGGATCATTAACAAAAAATGAAGAGCAATTCTAGTGTTTATTACAAAAGGTGAAAGTACATTACTGATAACTTCCTAATTGTGATGATTAAAATCAACCATAATTGTTATACAGTCCGTTTCGAAGAAATCTGATCAAATAAATTCTCTTCGTGCTACTCGAACGAAAAATAAAATTCAGGTGATGAAAAATTACATTTCGGAGAAGTACACGCCTAGAAACATGAACACTACATAGTTTTACTCCTCGAATATTCAATCCTGGTTATTCTGTTGGAAAATTATTCGAAAACGATTTACTCTACCGAGATTATTTTGTACATATAAACTGTACAGTGAATAAAGTAGCGTTAATAATAATATACAAACTCGAGGGGATGTCGTTATGTACTGAGTAACCTATAAATAAACTCTTTCTCTCTCGACTACTATGAACGTGACCTACTCCCGTTCTCGACATATATATCAGTATTGTAGTAACGTAGATATTTGGTGTCGATGAAGAGTTTATGAACACTTATATATATACATTGAACGATATTCTAAAGTGGATAGGCATCTTCAGGGAAGGTTAAGAGGATTTGGAATGAATTCGTTCAAATTTAGCCGGCGATCAAGAATATTTAAAAACTGGTACTTGAAAAAGATTTTGTTACTTTCTTAGTATTGAATTTGCATACAGGGATAATTCAGTTTGATTATTAGTCAGGATTATCTGTAAATTTAATGATCGTTCGAAATTTGCGCCAAAGAATTTCACGGTCCAGTTAAACACGAAAGTTATTGCGTTGATCGAAGAATTAACTCTTTGTTAGTTGCCATGATCAATTATTTCTATTCATGTGCGAATAATTTAATGAGAATAAATTTTTTCTTAGACTAGAAAAATGAAATTAGTGATGCTTTATTTCATGTAGATGAATTTAAATTGGTGCCTATAGAATTGATACGTTTAATTTGTTGAGCATATAAATGAACGTATATAGTTCGATCATTATTTTTACTTTTTCTTCCTCCGTTGCTTCTTGTCTTCTTAGTACCTGTAATACAATAATATAAAGCTACAGTGGGTGTATCGAATTGCCATGCAGAAGCGAAGTAACATGACACCCTGATGATAACACCGGTAAATCGACGTTATTTACGGCTGCAAATGTGCTTCATATATCGATTTATTGCATTGTCAATTTTCATACTGTCTTCAGGCAGCGTGTGAAAAAAGAGGAGATTCAATTGTCAAATTTTTTTCAACAAATCCAACGAACAAATTGTTTCAACATACAATGTGCTATTGATGAGTCCTCCAACTTGGCATTCAAAATCATTCTTGGAAACTCGTAATCACTGTTAGTGAGATCAGTGAGGTCACTGTGGAAAAATTCACAGAACTGTTGAAAAAGAAGTCTCAACTACTCCGAGTAGAAAGAAGAAGAAAGGACAAAAATAAAAAAGTTCTTTGTGTCCAATGCACTCATTGATACTGAAATTCTCTGATTATCCGTCGTAATAGCAACAGGAAATGAAACATCAGCTTTATGCTTTTCCAATGATAAGATAGTTCAAAGGCCTTACAGACCGAGCCCCTTTTTTGAACAGAAGAAAAAACAGAAAAAAGAAACTGATAAAGAAAGAACAATTTAGATTATTTTATAGTTCAAAACAATTATTTCAATGATAAATACGAAAATTTTTGCTTTTCAAATATCACATTGAGTCTTTTATGTAGAAATCGCATTCAATATTTACATTGTGATTCATTTAACAGACGAAATATCTGTAAGGTTATTAAAAATATTGATAACATGATATTATCATATATTACCAATTTTTTGAGAATTTTTATTAATTAAATTATTATATTGACTTTCGTATTCTGTTAATAATTATCCATAAACAGTATTCACACTGTCACATGACAACACAGTGTTAGTGAAAGAAGTCATTGTACTTGAATCTAGAATATAATCCCTTGGACGTTGGTTGGCATGCGAGAGTTGGGAGCTTTCAAGGCTTCTGATTATTCCATCGCTTCACACAACTATCAACACATGCAGTTTGTATTCAATCAGGAATCACTGTATCTTTGTAAATTAGTTTAATCCATTATCCAATATTTTTCCCATATCCGATTCGTAGTTCATTAGCAGCAATATCGTATTCAATAATGAGTTTGAAATAAAAAAACAAAACACCACTGGTGTTCAAGCGGAAACAAATAACGGACTTTCAACCGCAACCAGTCGGGAAGTATCGATCGATTGAGGTCTATGGCGTGTTAAAACTCCTTCAGACCAATGCTAGTTCATGTTCTGATTAGCCACCGAGATATTCTGTACAATTCTGAAAAAACTAAGAAATATTTAAGTCTGTATTTATGTCTACAGGTATACAATGAACAGAACTCATCAGACTGAAAAATGAAGTGTTGTGGCTACTGCGAATGTGGGCATTGAATTGGCTAGACTGGAGAAATTCTGAATGCTGAAGATGTATAGTTGTACATAGTTTATGTAGTATATGATGACCTCTTACGTTGATAGTCCTCGACATTTTTGCTATTTGAGTGCCGTTAGGAAATTGTATAGGAATGATGAAAAGGTTTTCCAAAAATCGTTGGATATGTCATCTTTTATCTTTCACAAATGGCTTTGAGAAAGTTTGGTTTCATGGTTGGACACAATTTTTTTTCGAATGATACATCAGTATGACGGTTAGTAAATACGGTGAATGAGTTGTTATAATATTAGAACTGCGAAAAAATGTGGCTCGAATGATGTTGTTAGTAACTGTGATTGATTTATGACCTTTTTTTATACTTATCTCGATGTGTCAGTTGACCTTTTTCATGCGATTTATCAAGATATTAAAAATCAGTATCGCAAATATTTATTCTTGCTGGATAGCGATGGAGATATTGGTATCATCATTATCTACGGATGAATAAATATAAATTCTCTGAAGAGACAATTCATATGGATGAGTAGATAAAATCCATTTGTTCTGGTATTGCTGAGGTAGTTTGAGAATATTTTGGACGCTGATTTTTTTCTGAAATTGTTTCCATCAACTTATTTTATTGTATTAGTATTGGAGAATTCTCGTGAACCCAATTACATTCTATTCTCAGTGAACTCTCTCTATAGAGTTTATAATAATTGAACTCATATTTTGTGCAAAACACATAAATTTCATCGAAATTGGGTCTCTTATTTTCCCAATGCTGCCCTATTCTGTGTGACTCACTCATTGTTTTTTATGTCTATTGTCAATTACCTCGAAAAATTTCATATTCACAATGAAAATCAATAAAATCCTCAGACATGAAAATGATAACCTCTGTTCTTGTCTGTCGTACCGACAGAGATAAAGGTACATCAAATATTCTGTTCCTGCACATGTTGAACAGAACGAAAAATGAACAAGAATTTTTGGCTACTTTGAGTGATTACAAAAATCGATGCATCGTCTAAAATTTCATCGAGAACAAAATGAGCTTCTAGAGAGCACTGTCGATAACAGAATCGAACGAATGAATCGCTTCTATAAGGTGGAAGCTCCACAGCACTGACTCATTACAGTTGAAAGTTCAAGATAAAAATGTTTCATTACTCCTTCTAGAAATTTCAATTGATTACAAATGAAGCTCAGCTGACAAAGAGCATTGAGAATCGTGCGTTCACGTAATTCTTCTGCTCTGATATCACAACAGCAATATCTATTACGTGATGTGTTAGGAATACACCGACATATTTGATATTCAAGTGGCACGTGTGAGTCGGTGATGAATAACAGGAAAAAAGAAACACCACGCGACAATCGTTGGAATTATGAGTTGGAAGAAAAAAAAATTCATGTTGGTGTGCACAAGTTCCAACAAAAATTCACTCGTTTTCACACTTAAGAATCGTGAAACATGCATCATACATTTAATAATATCAAGAGAGGGGAAAGAAGAACTGAAAAATTTGTTTCATCCTTTGTAAATGAGAGTCATGATGTACAACGATATAAATTCTGACAGTAGAATACGATCAGACTTATCCTATGGAATTCCATCATGCAGCTGTTGCAAGTCGACCTTTCGTAGTTTCATTTCCTCCATTCGCTTCCGTCATATATGAAATGGTCAAGTTTCTCATTTAATCATTATGATAAGTTGGTGGCAATAACTTTATTTTCCTTGTGCAATGAAAAAGTCTTGAAAAATAAGTTTCATCCTAATTTATTCTATGGAGTTGGGCTGTTGAATTGTTTTCATCGGTTATCTTTCTATAAATTATTGTATGGCGTTGGTAAAATGAAGTTGAACCGATATTCAGACGTGTATCCACCTTCGTTTATTCATTTTTTTGTTGCTCAGACATTTTTCTTTGTATTTATCTGAAACGACCAATACGAGATGATATCCTGCCATATTCATCTTGCCTACACTTTCCATATTTACATATTTTTGCAATTGTTTTTTGTCAATATTTGTAGTAATAAGAGGTAGCTTTCGCACGTAAACTTTCGAGAAATGTGCGTGATAACTTCTCATTTCAGATAATATCAGGAGAACATATTCAATATTTCTTGATATAAATAGAAAATATCGAATCACATGCTCCATATTCGCATTAGAAAAGCAAATTGAAAGAGCAAATTCGAAAAAAAAAACAAGATTCGTTCAGAGTTTTCACGAAAGAGTTCACTCCAAAATTAGTCATTGAAATTGAAAAGTGTGAAATCTGTTCCGTATGACCGTGTGAAGGAATTAGATATTTACGTTACGATTTTCCAGAGCGTAACGTATTCAACTTTATACAATTCACTTCCTCTCATCCATATCTCTACATTTTTATTTTGTTCATCTCATTTCCGCAACAGTTTCAATCGTCCCTTTGCAAATGGTCTAATGTTTGCTGCACGTTTTTACAGATTGAAATTCTTGAAGCTTACGATGTATTTATATATATATCTTAATCTTTTCGTTTAGTTTCATTTTTTTTGCCTTATGCCAGCGACGCGATTTGGTTTATTTTCATTGCATACATTCTTACGTTCCTTCATCTCCCAAAATAAATTTTACAATAAGACGAAAAACTTGGAACGAAAAGTGAATGCAAAAGATATGTTCACAAAAGGTTGGAGAACTCAATCATATGCATGAAATATTACTTGAATAATTCACGAACGAATGTACTGAAGCATTAATTACTTTTCTTATCTCATTCGTCACAGTATTGGTTGATAATCTACATTATCATCAGTTATCGTCAGGTAAAATTCGAATGCTCGTAGCATATCATGAGAATACGTTCAAAATTTCAATTGTGAATTATTAGAAACTAGTTCTGTAATTCATCAATATCTCTCAATTCTCGTCAATCATTGCAAGAAAAAAATATTCTTCAATTATCGAGAAATTTTTTCGTTATTGATTATCAAACCTGAAATATCGAAATTCTCCATTGATATGGAAATTCCTGATTTCCGATACAATTTCGCATTTTCAAAATTAAGCCATTTCGTATTTGGAATTGGCGGCCGTCGTTGATCAATTCAACAATAAAACATTCATTTATTATCAATGGGTATGAAAATATTTTTATAACACGTTTATTTGTTGCACTACCGTTTCAGAAGTACAAAGAGCCAAACCCATTCAGTTGCTAATGACCAATGCAACAAACGCAGGAATTTACATAATACACATCACAATGACATGGAAATCCCGATAGGATATTGTACCAATATATAAAAACTGCACATTTCCTGATATTTTATAGACCTAGAGACGAAAACTCACAGATAATAAAAACTAACCGAATGTTCAAATTAATTTTATCTTATTATCAAATAAAAAATGATTATCTGAGATGTTAAGAGTGCGGACATACTTCCACACATGAATAATCACCTGTGCTAGATTCATCATTGCGGTTAATATGAACCATGATGTGAGAGTAACCTGAAAAAAAATGAAAAAAAAACGGTGAAACATCCCATTTCCATATCGTCACTCCAACCTCTCATTATTTCGTTTCCCGCGCATTATTTGTTAACCATGCTGGAACTTCTGATGGACATCCCAACGCTTTCAAATTATAGCGATCAATAAAACGTCCGCGTCCCAGCGACGCCGCGTCGCAAACTAACTCCACCAGATAGTTACAGCCATACACACATAATACATAGACGTTGCTGTTGCTCGTATGAAATACAGTAGATGCACATACAGAAGCCTGTAAATATTCTCGGCCAGGGACTGCGCGCAAACCAGGAAGCCTCGAATTCGGGTTAATTGTCTCACTTCCGGTTGAAAGACGTTGTCATTGCGCATTTTACTTCCGCTTTCTGCATGTTATCCATTGATTACTCTCAACATATTTCAGTATGATATGAAACCAATTAAAAATCATTTCTTCATGTGTAATTCTATCCAATTGTGTGCGTTATCGTTCATCCTCATGTCACTTTCAATTTCCCTTTTTGTATCTTATAGTTTATAGAAAATAAAAATTTGATTGAGATGTGAAAAGAAATCGAGTGCTTCATCATGACCGAGACAAGAGAAATTGGAAGAACAACTATCCAAATAATAAATCCAGAGTTGAAGATATTTTCATTGTTTATCATTCAACTAATTTTTATGTTCATGCATTAGTATTACAATTGATTCAATAAAATCATCCTTTATTACCACCAGCATTTCAAGGTATGATTGGGTGAAGTTTAGTGTTAAACGTAATTTTGAAATTCTTCACGATTTGTCTATTGTTTGTTGGTGATGTGACATTCAGATTGAGTTATCTATGCACAATAGACACGTCGATATCATCCTATGTCCCAACTCGTGATTATCACGACGAAGCTAAACCACGTGTGGGAATAGGATTAATCCAGACTGGATAAGGAGAGTGAATTCGTCCAATATATTCTCAGTCTGCCTGTCACGTGACTACACCAGTTACTTGGACAATATATGTTTCGATCGAGCAGAATAGGAAGAAAGAGAACCAGCGATTTTCCCAACCGAGTCACCCCTTCAACCTCTTCAGACTTGAAGTTACTCACGGCTGCCGCCAACGTTCCTCGTTAATGCACGTGGGTGCGACTTATGCCAAAGTGCACTTCATTCTGTAATTTATTTCTTTTTTATTCTTTTCTCTCATAATTGATACTGCTCTTACCCTAAGAAGTGATGTGGATGAAGAGTCAATGCCAATAAATTCAACATTTGAATTTATTTAAATTCATCAATTCATGAGTTCCATTCAGATAAAACATAAATGTAGTTTTTATTCATGATTTTATTTCAAGTTCATTCTTCAATCCAATTGGTGATGGTGTAAAAGAGTTTTTGAAATATATTGGCGAGGATTGACAAAGCAGAAAAAAAAGAAGGATTGAGCTCTCACACGAGAATTATCTCCTTACTTGAAAGAGAGAACGTGAAAATCGTGGGCGTATCCTCCAACAGCGAACAGTGAGAGCAAAAATCGAGAACCCAGACTTTATACCAACGCTGACTCATCATCAGACTCAGAAGTCTTTGTCTCTTCCTCCTCTCTCTTTTATACTCATCGTTTTTTTTGTCCATTTCTATGTCTTCTTCCTGATGATTCTTCCTCTTTCTAATCATCTGTCACGAAGTAAGCTGGACTAATCGGACGCCTTTCACTCATCAGAGTAGTCTGAGTGATCAACCGAATGAACATTTTTGTGTAGATTTCGACAATATCTGACTTGAAATCGATAAAAGAATTACGTTTCTAGCTGGGTACATTGGAAGATTTACATTGGGAATTTGAAAAACTGTTGACTCAATGCTATGATGTATAATTGCGTATTATATAACGATAAGCTGTGTGACAATATCGAGTGAAACTGTTGAGTAGACAGTTCGTAAGATAAACCAACAACCTGTTATACCAGGCCTGTGAGGTCCAACTTTCACGTGCGAAGAGTGTAATGAGTGCAAACGATGTGTCGCTGGGTTCGTTTCTTATTGATGATTAACACGTCGTCAATGAATTACTTTTGCTTTATAAGGTGTGAAGAGAAAGCTCATCACATCGTCGTGAGGTTAAGGGGGCAATCTAATTTGAACGAAGAGTTCTCAAGTTGATTCTTCAAAAATTTTCGTCATTATTTCTTTGTTGAGAAAAGGAAACATTTGATTGATCGGATATTATGAAAAATGTGAAAAATTATATTCAGAACAAATTTCAGGAGATCAGTTTTCGAACAGGATATTTTGGATTATGGAAGTGTTTAGCTTAGGTTTTCGCAACATTGAAGATGATGCCATTCATTTCAAGTCGCATATTTATTTCAATTTTCACATCTATTGACATCGTTTATGACACTCCACTTTTGCAACTAAAAATGAAAGATTGACGTGTTCAAATTCAGAAAACACAACGTTTATTAACCAAAAGTAAGTTCTCTAATGTGAAATCGTTTTTTATCCAGAACTGTTTTTCAAATTTACTATAAACTTACAATTCTGTAATATTTCACTGAGATTTGTTGCGTACATAAAAATTTTGATTGGGGTACTGAGTGCTTAGTTTCTATTATTGATAAGAATTTCGAAAGATACAGTTTACCACGTGTTGATAACTGAAAATAAAGACCACCATTTTCATTGTAAATTTTCATGAAAAAAAATCCTCGAATCAACCTTCAAAATTACTCTTAAAACTAGAATACGTACTTAATCATTTTTCGTAGATGTCCAATTCCGAATGTTCTCTTCATTCATCGATGGATCTATCATCCGTCTACTTTTGTGTTATTGTTCGTAATTTCTTCTTTTCTTCCATTTCCAATTCAGTATCGGGCAGAAGTCAAATTGGATAATGCAGTGTACCATGCAGACCATGTTCGATATACACATCCATTCCTCTTCATAAAATGATAGGACAATGAAAAAGAATGAGATAAATGTAAATCTCGATTGAATCCCATTAAATATGACCTAGTTATACAATTATTGCTTTAATGAGAATTATTTAGGTCATTCTATTCCGAGACTAACAAACTACGATTACAAGTCGTCTGTAGTTGACAAGAACACAAACAATGTCTCCATGTCTCACCTCATGTGTACCACAATTGAAGTAATCATCCAAGTACAAGCATGCCCAAAAGTAATAATTCACCAAAGGAAAATTAATTTCATATCAAATTGAATCTTCATATAAGTTTTATCATCGTGACAGTGAAAGAGAAAAATTGATCGACAGTGGATAATGTTTGCGAATGCACGAACGACCATTGTCAATGGAGACAAATTCATTTATTTGACAACACACACTTTCATACATTAATGCATAAACCTTGATGAATCCGGAAAAATGCAGGACTCAGCATTCAAGACTCATTCGGTGCGTAAGGGAGGGTGATCGTTAGGATTGTATGAGAATGAGAGACAGCTTTGATATGAACGAGGGTGGTTGTAAGCTGTGGTGGTTAGGGTGGATGTTGCTTGTTTATACTGAAATGAAGCCGCTCATTGGAGAACAAAAAATGAAAACAAACTAGTAGCGGTGAGCATATCCGTTTCCAAATCTCCAACTTTGTTTTATAACAACACCGCTATATGAGACGCAAACAAATATTCTCAAGGGTTTTTTAACATATTTCATGTCTAAGTATGATGGATCAATGAATTGCACTAGAGGAAGTAAAATCGATGCAGAATGTGCGTTTTCCAGAGCAAATGTTCTAAAGAGTACAGTCGTCCATTGTTTATTCGAAGAAGAATTTTGGATTTGCAAAGTCGATTGCATTTCTGGATGAAATGAATGGTATCAGCAATGACGGAAGTCACAGTCGTATTTCTGTATCTGACATGCTAAGAAGCATAACGAAAAATTATCGCAGTTATAAGACGATAGTATTATCGTTACGAATTATTTGTAAATCTTCTTCACATTGCCATTTGTTACACCAATGTCAAATAATAAAAAATTAAATCTGCCTAATTTGTAGGAATCTCTCCAATGCATTTACAAACTACAGTTCTGGATGACAGGTCTTCACAATTCATTGAATTCAGTATACCCTTATGCTGTCAACTAAAAACATCTTGATAGATGAGTACATTCTACGTATATGAAAATGAGGTTTTTTGAGTTGAATCCAAACCAACGACCAATGTATTCACATATCGCATTTCATTGTCCTTTTGTCTTGTTACCAAGCAACGCAATTTCTAACTCTAAATAATCTCGCCCGCTGAATAGATATATAACAAAGGTACACATAACAAGATGATCATTTGGGGTTGAAATAAGCTCGGGGGTGGAATTTTAATGAATATATCGGTGCAATTGAAAAAGCGGCAACTTGGAAATTATCGTCTCACTCAACTTCTTTCACTCAAACCTTCCCATTGCGTCAACGAGTGCTTTTCTTTGTTTCTATACAAGCACATAGGGGTGTATTTTTCTCCATCGTTTTTCAAGCCAGACTGGCGCCATGACGAGCCTACGGCAAAATACAGTGAAGCAGCCTAGTGTTTTTTGGGGTTGAAGTTTTTATTGGAGGGTTGTATCCGGAGGGAACTATACATAGAAATATACATATATATAAGATAAAATGGTGAAAGAAGTAAAAGAGAAGAGTAGAAGAAGGACGGAAGGTGGAGTAGTGTTGGATTGATTGCATAGTGGCGACACGTGCTAGGCAGGGAGAGCGATCTATTGATCCGTTCGAGCTAGCCAGTTGCCAGGTAGATACTTTTTCAACCTCAAAAATTCTGGGAAGGAACCCATCGACATACTGACCTTCACGCACATATTCGGATAGTCAAACATTTGATAAGTTTCGTTTCATCTTTGGTTCCCATAATGATGATATAATTCATTGCACCATCATGTATTTCATTATAACTATCAGTTGTGAGTGGGATCATAGTTGATTATTGCAAAGACGATGGAACGTATGTTCGTTTTAGAAAAAAATATTGTGTAACGGATGAAATAATAGAAGAAAAGTGTTTGGAGGCCTAAATAGATTGAGAACTAAGGCGTGGCCATCTACATATAGTCGTGTAACGTTACAGTTATTATTAGAATTACCTGATCATGGATAAAATAACTCAGTTGTATATATCCTATGTGTATGAAAGATTTAGATGAGGCGTTTGAACTCAGCTAGTTTTGAGTTCAAATAACGTCTACTATTGTGTAAGAGTTAGAGCGTACTATCATGTTCTCTCCCTTCTGTTTAGTCGATGGCAATGTCGATATCATTGGGAGTTCAAAGGACAGCAATGGCATAGAAATATCAAAAAAAAAAAAGAAAGAAAAGAGGAGAAAATTGGATGTGGAACTTCTAATTGTGAAATGATTTAGATGAATAATTTTTTTATTCGATGAATGAATTGATATTTTTTTTTCAACTGGCAGTTGAGATAATTCTAAAGATTTTCTCCTCTGGCCTTCCCCTAAACAATGAAATAATGCCCTATATAAGACGTGAACCGTTGGAGAATAATGTTCATGATACGATAAACAATTTTTGTTAGTCATATCGCATCATCGATAACATTTTCTATGTCGGTTACGATAAAAGATTGTTAGTTCGCAAACACAGTGGTCTCTTTTTTCTATAATTCTCAATTGCTGCGAACGACTTGAATGAATTCTTGATGCTTGACCACCAAAAAAGTGATTTTTTCTTCTATCGTGATTGGTGTTATCATTTGGCAAACGAAATGCTACGACAATGCGCACAGTAGACATGATGATGTAACAACTAACGCGTATACGTTATAATATAGATGCCAGAGCCCTCCTTATCGCGTTGTTAGTCTTTCAGAGGCTCTGGTACGACCTCGTACTAGAACCACATGTATCGGTGACGAAAAAAAAAAAAAAATGGATTGAGAAATTATTCGCCGAGTCGTGCACCCATTCTGTTACTATTCTACCTTTATCATTCTTCTCGTTATTCTTCTATGGCTTTCATTGAAAAAATTTGTTTATCTTTATATAATATCTATTTGTTGAACAATGTTACACATGACCTTGATTGGTCATATCATGAACCAGGCACTGATAAGTACTTTGATCGAAAATGCAAATATTTCGGTGGATTATGGCAAAGATGAGGTAGAACATGTAGCGGAGTTGATGACATTACGTATATTTTACTCGAACGTTAAATATCTCAAATGCCGATCGCTACTAATATTTTTATGTCTTTCTTGTCTTTGCAGCCGTTATTAATTGGGGGAGGCCCGAGGATGGCGGACACGAGTCAGCAAGAATTCACCGAGCCTCATACAAATGGCGTAGTAGATGGTCTGACAGAAGAAGAAAAGAGCAAAATGAGACCAGCTGACATTGACGCAGTAAGAGTTGAATTTTAATGATTCATGATGTCCTATCATTCCAAGCCAGTTGATAGAGCTTCTACTTTTAAACTAATGACTACAGTTGTGTAATCGAACCTATTTTTGTAGGACATGCGAGAAATGGAACGAAGGAAGCGAGTGGAACTGATAATGAACTCGAAAATGTTCAAAGAAGAGTTGGAACGTATTATCGAAACGCAATGGAAAGATGGCTCATGTCCTTCGGGCTTTTTGCAGCAAATATCCGACATGATGGGCGCACAAGGCGCCCGATTCAATTCAACTGTGTTCAAAAGTAAGTGCCGAAATCAAATCGAAAAAAGGTTTGCGAAGATTACTCATATAAATATTTTGTGTCTTTCTTCAACTGCTAGACTCCAATTGTGTGGTGCCTATAAATGATATTCGTGGTGTCGAAGCGAAGGGTTATGAGAGAGGTGAAAAAATGCTACGTTGCAAATTGGCAGCTGTCTTTCGACTTCTCGATTTGTATGGTTGGACCCAAGGTGTTGGTGGCTTGATTTCTGCACGTTTGAATCAAGATCAGGAACATTTCCTTGTCAATCCATATGGATTGCTGTATCATGAAGTAACAGCATCAAGTCTGGTCAAAGTGGATATGCAAGGCCAAGTTGTTGAACAAGGAACAACAAATTTCGGTGTTCACGTAGCAAGATTTCAATTACATTCAACGATACATGCAGCCAGGCCCGATATTAAATGTATAATTCATATAACAACTCCCACTGTTACGGCGGTGTCTTCCTTGAAATGTGGTTTATTGCCTCTAGGGCAGGAAAGCATTGTTATCGGTGATGTTTCAACTCATCAATATATTGGCGAAACTGTTGAACCGGAAGAACGCGAGAAAATAACACGAAATCTTGGACCATTGAATAAAGTTATGCTACTGACCAATCGTGGTGCTTTGTGCTGCGGTGAGACAGTCGAAGAGGCATTCTATAATGTTTATAATACTGTATTGGCATGTGAAACGCAACTAAAATTAATGCCAATGGGGTTGGAGAACTTGAGTTTATTGTCGGAAGAAACGAAAAAAGCGATATTCGAAACATCAAGGAAACCGCCAGTTCCTATCGTTAGTGCAATAACTGAACCTCCAGGTTTGGCTGAGAAAATGGAGAAGCGCTGGAAGATCGGGAGAACTGAATTCGAGGCACTCATGAGAATGCTTGATAATGCTGTAAGGATAAATGGGATATTTCATTTAACATATCATCTCATGAATTGAAAGAGAAACCCTATTTAATGTTGTATCATTCCTAGGGATTCCGTACGGGTTACATTTATACACATCCACTGATCAAGGGTGATCCACCAAGACCGCGTAACGATGTAGAAGTACCGCCAGCTGTGTCCTCTCTGGGATATCTACTTGAAGAAGAGGAGCTTTACAGACAAGGGTAAATACTTTGTATATTGAATCGTAACTCTCGACCTGATACCGTCATTCAATACAACTTGCTTTTAATCATTTTGTTTAGTAGAACTGATTGAATAGTATCAATGATCTCGAAAAATTCATCATTTCAAAAGTATGTCATACAATCTTCGATGTAGCCAATAACCCCTACAATTTATTCATGTAGAGTCTTCGTTACATAATTTTTATTAGTAGATTGTTCATATTTCCGATCGCGGTATTCATTATGTCGAATGGAATATCTATTAATTATCATCAAGGGGGTGCATTTCGCAGCGTTTCTTGTAATCATTTCGTAGAACATTCGGAAAAAAGAAATTTCGGGATAAGAAATTAATAATGAGTCCACCACCTATATATCATTCTCTGGGGAATACCGCTTTACATTTACCGGTTCATTATAGATTTGTGTGACGTCAATTAAAATGTTTCAGATTATGGAAAGGTGGACGTAAAGGTGCAGATCGGTCACGTTGGTTGAATTCTCCCAACGTTTATCAGAAAGTCGAAATACTCGAGACCGGCACTCCAGATCCGAAGAAAATAACGAAGGTAGAGGTTATTACTTTTGAAAGTAAAATTGAGTAATATTTTCCGAACTATTACCAATGAACAATACAAGTTTACTGATGATAGTCAACGTTTAGAGAATTAATATACAGTCGTCTATACACACTTTAAAGAACATCTCCACCCTTCTATCTTTCATAGATTCAAAAGATCGACGAAAAATAATAACCGTCTATATTATTACCACATCTATATTACCTCATTATTTTTAGTTTTTGGAAGTGATTGGAAGAAAAGAGGCGTCGAGCTTCCTCTATGTCATTCTATTTACAAATGAATTGATCAAATCACTAGTCAACGGTGTTCTATACTCTCCGATTTAAACAATATGCGTTAGATGAAAATATGTCCAATTTTGATTATGAAAACAGAATTTTATCCTATCTGCATATAACAAGTCCTAATGTTATCTTCGATTGAGAAAATCGGAATGATCATCGTCAGATGAAAGGTAGTCAAACAGTCGAATTAATCATTTTTCCAACGACTGCAGTTTAATCTCTAATCAAAACGCAGAAAAATAACGACAAAGGAAGAATTTTATATGATAAAAAACGTAAATGTGTTATGCTTTGATATAATAATCTATTTCAAATGTCTACGTGTTTTTACTAATGAGATTATTGTACGGAATGATCAGAATTTTCACGCTTACTGTCAAGCTTAGGCTTATGAGATTAACAAATATATGTATCATATCTATAGAGTTAATGTGCGCCAGCTCTTCAAAGTTTATTACAAGAATGACCTGATTTTGGCAACGTGAATTAACTCATCAATCATTGTGAATAGATTCAAATTCTACTTTGACGCGAGGAAATTCTCGTCGATGGTGCCAATTCCCGACTTTTGTTGAATCAAAACATTCCACTGATTATAATTTTTCGAATATAAATAAGACACGCGTAGTTCTCGCAATTTCCGCATCAAATGCCAGATTATTCCACTTTATATATACGTATGTAGAACACATGTTCATGTGTTGTTATTTTGTTTTTCGATGCAATTTTTCCTCACAGATTAACACATGAAAGCGTTGAATGAATATGTAATCGATGAAAAAATTGTTTTATACAACCATCGTATTTTTTTTTTCACTCTCCGAAATTAGTATCAAGAAGGGATTTAAATTTAGGTGGAAACGAAAAAGCTATGACATTGTACGGATTGAAGTGAAATGTCTCTCATTTATTCCATTCTGTAGCTTATCGATGTTTCAATAAAGGTACAGACCGCCATACAAACTAAAGATTGATATATAATTCAATAAATGAAAGCAACGAAAATTAAACGAAGCGAACAGTTTTTTTCTTAGCTCATAGGGCATGCGAAGTATGAATGTGGAGTGGAGAGAAACTAGTATAGGGTACACTCCAATAGGAACCACATCAAATACGCACACTCACTCTTTCTTTCGTTTTTGCTCTTATTTTCTCCCTATTGTGATATATATCCCGTTATTCTTAGTTCTTCTTTTTCATCAATCCTATTAAACAAATTTTTAATTCTGTTCTAATGTGCCCGTTTTGTTTTTGTCTTGTTTTTCATTTTATAGTGGATCGATCAGAATGCAGAGGAGGTAAATCGCAATCACGAAATTTACTCGGCTGTTTAAACTTTGGATTGAGTTGTTCATATTTATTAAAGTTTTTGTCTCGTCTCTTATACTTAATTGCTGAATTCTCGCAGATCATCATTTCACTCTAGTGGTTTCTTTCTTTTAGGTTTTCCTTAGATTTCAAAATAGTGGCTTCTAATTACTGCGAAGGAAACCATATACTATTTGTAAAATTTGCTATCCATGTTGTCATGCGTACATTCTTCGATGCACGAATCATTCATTCTGTTCCACTCTCCAATGGTTGATAAAAGGTGTTCATTATTTGACGATACTCATCGATATATTGGGACGATAACTTGTTACAAAGCCATTTCTCTTTGAGCCATCTTTTTGTTTCCCTACACTATTCTTGGTTGCTACTCGATCGCTATACAACATAATTTCATCGCATCGACTTCGACATTTAACACCAGAAGAAATTGTTCTCCAATCACTCATCTCATGATTCTTTTTTTCATATGAAACGATATGAACCTCCTTTCCATCTCAGTGTTACATGTTTTTTTTAATACTCATATGTCCACAAACATTTAACTGAATGAATGTGTGCCTGTCTGTGATCAAAATGATGTTTCTCGGTGGCCGCGATCATACATATCCACTGCTATGACAAAACCAGATTTGTCGACCCTTCGATTTTTTATTTATTTGATCAGTGAACATTGAAAATCGTACAGAAAATTAAAATAGTAGTTCGAACCATCGAGGAATAATGATACAGGCACACAATTCATTTGATTAACTTTTTCTGTTTAATCGGCTTCGCCAAATGCTTCTTAATGCAAAAAAAAATGTGTTTTTGGTTGATTGGGTCGCCTATAACAAATTCTGGTTTTGTCTGCAGTGGGTGTCTGACGGATCACCAACACACAGCAGCACACCAGTAAGGATCGAGAGTGCATTACAATTTGTACCGAAGAATACTAATCCTAAGGAGTTTAAGGCATTGCAGCAACAGGTAAGTTACAAGTGAGATATATGCTGAGTAGGAAAGAAAAAGTAATTTCATTTAGATTGAAATATATTCAATTTATCATTATCTACATCAACACATTGTTAATCAAAATTTCAATAGATTAAAGATTACCGCAGAGCAGATAAAATCTCAGCAGGACCACAATCACACATTCTAGAGGGTGTGTCGTGGGAAGAGGCCAAAAAATTACAGGTAATACATTTGAACCAGAGAATATTTTCAACATGTTTACGTTACTTTCACTTATCATATTTCCATAAAGGATGCGACAATTAGTGGTACTGGTGAACAAGTCGTATTGGTTGGTGCTGCAAGTAAAGGAATAATTCAACGTGGATTCCAACATAATGCAATGGTCTACAAAACTCCTTATGCCAAAAATCCTTTCGACGCCATAACAGATCAAGAACTCGATCAATATAAAAAAGAAGTCGAACGTAAAACTAAAGGTGATCCATGTATGTCAATTATATCTATCGAGATCTAAAGTAATATCGACAATACGATTTCGGAATTCTCAATCACATGATAATGTCTACAGACGATGAATCGCAATCGGAGTCGGAAGCTCTATCCTCGTTCAACATCAGTCGAGCAACCCATGAATCAAGCACTGCCAAAAGTCCCATTCAATCGCCAGTCTCTATAACATCTGAAACAGAGGAAGAAAGCAGAGATGGTGACAATTTATAGACAATTTACCAATTTTTTCCTTCTCTATTCACAATATGAATTTAAACAACTCAAGTATCTGTTTTATTGTGTTAGAGCCACGCGTATTACGGATAGAGAAGAAACATGTGCCTGCGCCAAGTCAAGCTGAAGTTGTTCTGAGCGATGGTGAGTCAGTTGTCTAATATTATGATGCAGGAACACGACATTCTTTCATTTGAATATTTGATATAGATTCGAATTATTTTTTTATTTACACATAATATCACTCCAAATGAATTCTACACTGATCATTGCTGCATGCCTTTAATTCCTCAAATACTTTATTATGCATGGCCAAATTAGGAATGATGCATGGGCATGATACAAATACAAATATACTGAAACCGGTGGCGGTGGTGGCGGCAGCCATTCCCACAAGTCAGCATCAACCACCAAATCAAACGCTAATTTGTCGTGCTCCCGTTGTATCACGACATAAGTTTGAAGGTGAGATAAATCAATGGAGTCAGAATCAATCATTGGGCGAAAGCAAATTTATCCTCTGTGATAGAAAAATTCATAAATTTTCCCCGATTTTTTTCATTTCCGTATTATACGTGTACGTTTTTTTCATTTTAATTTGATAATTGCACGAGGCTTTTTTTTGTTTTCCATACAACAGCGGATGCGACGACAGATTTTCTCAATGAAATGCGACGTTCTGCAATTGAACCACAAAACGATCGTAACAAACGAGGTGAGTCTGAATGTATGAAGACGCTCGTCTTGAATATATTGGATTAACAACATCTAATGCTTTCTCATTTTCTCTTTTTCCTCTAAAATGCATACAAACATACACATCTACATCTATCTTACTTTTCATTCCTATCACGCTTCCATTGTTTTCCAAGTTCATCATGAAGCGCTCGCACCTCGCTTCTGGTGCTTCCATCAATATTTTCTTTATGCCTCGCTCATCAATTAAAACCTTGGCTCCATGACTTTATTCTCTCACGATAACGTTGAAACACTCATCTGGGAGAGTGCGAGCGGTTTATGGGATATAGTCCGATCCAGCCGGCGATGTTGAGATTGTGAAAATAAAAAACTGATGTGCCAGTGTTTTTTATTTCTGGTCACATTCAGGAGTGTTTGGACAATGTAATTTTCCAGATGATGACATGATGAGTGAGGTCAACAACGAGATTGGAGTTCAAGATTGCAAGAGGTGGTGTCTCAGCTCGGAAAACAAAATCCACTTTGAAGTGACACGTACAACGATGATTGCTGAGCGTATGATGCCGTTGAGAATGGAAAGAGTTTCTACGAAAACAATAAAATTTTACACCCCGAAAATGAAACAAAAAGAATATATTGGCAAACGACGTGAATTCTTTGATGAGTACGAAAAACGCTATACAGAGTATAAAAATACAAGCCTTGAGTCATTCAAGCGATTTTTAGCCCGACCTATACATCCAGAAAAATTGTTCATTTCTTCACCTACGAAATCACAGTGGTCGAACTCAAATGTACAATTGAAAAATGATGGCCATGTGAAACGAATGATTGAGAGAATTACATCATTTAATACAGAACTTGATCCCCAGAAACTTGACCATCAATACAGAAGCCGTTCATACACTTTACCCCAAGTACGTTCCAAAACTGCAGGAATGTTGGATCGGAAGATATGCCGATTATCTCCTTCCAGTATAATCACTAAAGACTTGAAAAGTCCTCGTCTTGTTGAAGCCGTTATGAATGCCAGGAATGATCAGGAGCAAAACAAAAATCAATATGAAGAATACAACTCGAATACTTCTAACTCATCTGCTTGTGAAATCACTATGATACCATCAACAACTATATTAGATGATATGCAAGTCAATGTGATAGAAAAAATATTAGCGGTGGAAGAAACTTCCGAAATTTTTTATGCTGATGAGAATGGAAACAGTTGTAATAGGTCTGGTGCAAGAAGAAACATTTTCAGAAATACATCAGAACTATCAAGAAAAGACATTAATGCCAAATTTGAAGAAAGTTTGTCTGACGAGAATGGAAATTCATTATCATCTAATGATCAGATGAAATGTGACCATGTATGTCGTAATATATCGGAAACCAATATCATGAACGAAGAGTGCAAATCGCCGACAATTGATAATGCGAAAGTTGTTCCGTTGACTGATACTAAAAACCACACAAATTCGCCAGATCATGATCTAGGTTCAACCGAGGAGATGGCGAGTATTCTGACAGTGTTAGAAAAGAATACATCACAGAATGAAGCTAACAGCTTTGACGGTAACAATTTTTTCATTGAGGAACAACCGAAGTCATCGCCATTTGATGAGGATCAATGGTTGTCTCAAGAATCACTTAACGATTTAGGAACATCGTTCCATAACCAAATGAACGACGGGCCTCCGTGGCGTTACTCATCACCACTATGTAAAACTTCCCAACGCGAAGACAGTATGACGGAAATGATCAATAGTATAAATGTGAATTTAACTCCTTCGAAGTCTATGCAACATTTGAATTGTTATTTGCCAAATACTGCTGTTTCAATGAAATATAATTTAAATTCAAATGACATGAGTGTGATATACAGCCTAACACCAACATCAGGAATTGACAGTGAATTCGATACTGAACATATCAATTCCGTTCATGAATGTCCAGAATGGTTATTCATGAAGAACCCAGTCCTTTTTGAAAGTTCATCACCAGAGAGTCTTCACGATGAGGTCTCATCATTTATCTGGGATGACCCATTATCAAACGAAAATGATGATAATGGCAATATCAGTTTAGATTTGAATAAAACAATTGATTTATTTGACAATTCAATCGACTTGAATACTGGAAAAGATGATGAATTCCGTGATTCAGAAAATGAAGACGGAAATTGTTCAATAAGCGGTTCTGACATGCTAGAACTTCCACACTCAACCGTTGTTGAACTTCAAGAATCTGACGAAATTTCATTCCATCATGACATTGCCACATCAGCTGATGAGATAATTGCCGGATTAGCAGAACGTGAAATTTTGAAAGGTGCTAATGTTACTGTTGATAATGTAATGGGTAATCTTGAAGGTTCTGAGTCGTTAGCAAATATTGTATCTCATTCTCATATTGAGAGGGAGGATCAGTGCAGTACAGTCACACCTATCGTAGATGAGAATTACGATGAGACTGATCACGTTGCGAATCGTTCTACTTCAATACTGTGTGATATACAAACCGATGAAAGTCAAAGAAGGGGTATCACTGACACCACACCAAACATTCAAACATCGACTAACTTATCAAAAAGATGCGACGGTGAGCAACGGGTCATCGTGATAGACGAACTCGTCCATCATATTCTTGACAAATCACCAATACGAGAAGATGGGATAACTTCTGAGGAATCATCATCAGAAAGTTTCAATATAAAAAAAGCAAAAGAGTATACGAATATCGAGATAAAAGAAATGGAAACAGGCGTTAAGAACAAGGAAAATGATGGTCAATCATTCGGCGGTCCTTCCAGCGATACACCAGATCAATCAGTCAATGAAGATGTAAGTGGGGAGGAATTCATCAACAAAATGCAATGTATTATTGGCAATACTGAAACTTGTCATCCAAATGAAACAGCAATTTTCGAAGAGTTGAAAAACATCGTTGCTTCCTTCGATTCGGATGACCGTTCATCGGATCTCAGTGACAGTGAAATTTTCCAAAAAAACTTCAATCAATTGAAGACGATCGTCACTGAATCGGCAATGGATATAGGTAAAAGTTTGGATGAATCAACTGATTCATTAAATTGCAACAATTCGACTCACTGCACAACATTAATGAATTGTTCTGAAGATATGAAACGATTTATGGAGCGTTTGAACCAGATCGTGAACAATGGCGAGGGTGAAATCGGATCTTCTAGACTCAACGTCTCAATCGAAATGCAGAACGATCTCGCAAATGACTCTACTGACGGAAAAAAAATATTGAATGAAAACGAATCAGAAGATCATTTTTTCGAAGATTTGAATGTTGCGTCAAAACATGAAGTTTCGGACGGACAGGAACCGGATGAAAGTCTTCCGTCAACAAACAACGACGGAGGCTTAGTCGGCAAAGATGAATTCAGGACACCATCGAAACATTTCAATTTCTGTGTACTTCAATATCAAGGTGAAACATCAGAATGCTGCGAACAATCCGAAAATAATTCCGAAGAGAGCATGAGTGATAGTGAAAGAGACGCAGTACAACGTTGGAATGTGAACGAAAATGAAATGGAACGTAGTTGGAATGAAATACGATCGAATGATGTTGTAGCATCGTCTTTTTTTGGGTTTGAATCGGTCGATGATATCCCTACTGCAGTGCTTGAAAATGATGATTCGTGCGCTTTCAATCGAAATATTGTTATCGATTTGTGTCCAAAGGAAAAACTATCGCTCACATCAATCACCGAAGTTGATGAAACTTCAGACACGGAGATCGGAAAATCAGGCGAATCAATGTGTGCTGAATCGATTTCCGACGACTATTCCACTCTTGGCATCAGAGAGCTTTTCGAATACTCAGAATCTTCCGCTGATACAATTGATGTTATCGATATTAGTGAAGATGATTCAGCGAACAAATCTAATGAACCATTAACGGAATTTTTTTCTTGTAAAGACGAAAATTCGATGAATCTCCAGAATAGCACAGAAGATAGTTCGACTACACGGGCTCACAGTGCATGGAGTGAAGAGATGGATGATGTTGACACGAAGTATTCAACTGAAGTTAATAGTGAAGCTGAAACTTACACAATTAGCGATTGTGGTTCGGAAATGGATCATGAAACAATGTACAACGCCGATATTTCCGAAACCGCTCGAAAATCCGATTCATTCTCAATCATTAATTTCAGTGCTAATAATACCACTGCCAACATGGCAGATATTTCATCAACTTCGAATGGCCTTGAAGCAACAACCATCAATACACAATCGAACTCCCCTGTGAAATCAGCATTGACGTGTATTGTTTGCTTGCAACGAGTTGTTGAGAAATATGGGTGTGAAATTGCACGAAACAAGTGGAATGCTAGAGACAATAGCATTATTGAAGATGATATGGCCTATCAATCTGTGATTGACCGACCAAGAAACGAATTAGCCACAACAGACGTTTGTCCTTCCTGTTTAATGACTTATTCAATGGATACACGTGATTTTATACGCCTGGAGCGTGAAATCATTTATGAAGAAAATATGAAATGCGAAACTTTGAATGTATCACCACTGAAGTTGCCGCCAAAATATGAAGATACAACATTGTATCAAGTCGTTTCAAAACTTTCACTTAACGATTCCCTTGGCAGTCATGTCAATCACGAATCAATTCCAATAAATTGACAGCGAAGCAAGTGTAGATGAGCATTCGACATGCTAAAGTTAATCGAGCCATTATTTTCACTTTTGTTGCCAGAAGCATTGGCAATAAATTTGAGTTTTTTTTATGGCATCTTCCAATTTTTTTATATTATTCATTCATATCGCAATCACAACTAAAGACGTCTGGATTCAAGATAATGAACGATTTATCTTTTCGATGATGTCATTGAGTTGACAAGGTTCAACTTCTCATGCATTCAGTCATTATATTTATTTAATTCAATACTTAGTATTGTCTGCTGTGAGAATATCCATAATAACAATAACCCTCTTTTTATTGTGCTCTGAAATTTTGTACTAATTATTTGTGGCTTTCAATACATATAATTTCGATGAGACAGATATGATTGCAACGCTTTCATAACTAACAGAAACATATTATGTCACTACGAAAGTGCAAGTTCATCAAAAGTTGTTGAAGATAAAACTTAACGTAAATACTCATTGCAAAGAGAAAATTTCAAAATGATACTCCTTTATTCAAATCTTATTTTTTTTTATTTTCTACGAATAGTTTTTTTTTTTTATTTCATTATTGTACTTCTTCCTCTTATGACTGTTGAGTATGTCAGTAGACTCTTTATATTCGATCCCGTAAGAGAGTTATTACCGTCACATTTCGCAACATCATGTTACTGCTGGCACGAAAATGAAAAACAGCTCGGTACATTTTTGTTTAATTGTTATCACGAAATAAATATTTGAGTTAGAATTGAAAACATGGTTCTGACTTTGTTATTACTAACTATCAACATCTGAAATAATTCCCTATAGGATATTAGATGTCATTGCTTCTATGGATTAATGTTTGTTATAGCAATTTTTTTTCCCTTTGAACTGTGGCTTATTTTGTCTGTTCTCTTCACACATTTTTACTCATGGTACGCACGGTGAATCAAACTATGATTCAAAAATTAAAAAAAAACACTGAACAGTGACCAAGCTTGCATTTAACACCGAGGTAAGGGAGTCTTGACTACTATTTCCATTCTTCAGCGTGAGTGTATAATACCCAGCATCTTCTATTTCTCAAACATATTTATTTGATTTTAATAAATACTGATATGAATTCATACACAAACAACACGCGATCATTCCAATATGATTCTAAAATTAGAATATAAAAACTACATGTTCGTTTATGTTACAGGGGAGAACACCGTCAATGGCGATCATTCTGATGCGCATCATAGTACATTTTCCTATAGCAGCAAGGAGGTGCGTTGAACTGGAAATTTATCAAATAACAAATATGATTGTGTCTTCCCTGTCACTTATTAATCAATGACACTGTCGATGTTGTCCTAGTTCTCAAAATTCCCTTCATGTTTTATATGATTTTTCTTTTTTTCCCTCTGTCATATAAAATTGCCATGATTGTGATCCAATGCACTGAAGATTTTAGTTTGTTCCAAACATGCAGTGATTTTTGAGGACTGGAGATACCAAAAAGAAATGACTAATGGAACAGAAATTACACCAAACATATCAAAAGAGCATTGTGGAACGATTTAACTATCATTCGTATCACCCACACATATTCATCATCATTGTCATCGAATGTATTTCATTGAGTTCATTTTTCATATTGTATATGATTGACAACTGCAGAAATCTCCGCAGGATAAGATGATAGTCTTCATTTCATTTAATCTTTCAATATTAATTCTCGGGAGATTGCTAGTCCATTCATGTATTTAGTAACATCAAACAAATATTTTCTAGTCATTTGCTGAGGCGCGCTTTTATGCATGATACAAGTAAAATCTATGTCTTTGATTCACAATTGGAAATAAGTGAAGGTGAAAGAGAAAAAACGTGAAGGATATTGTGTGCATGTGCATGAGGGTTTTTATGTTTATGGTTGGGACCTTCCATGTTAAGGGATCCATGTCGCAGGATGTGAGCGTTAGCGAAGAGTCACCTAAGAAGGAGAAGAAGAAGAAGAAGGGATTGAGGACACCATCGTTCCTCAAGAAAAAGAAGGAAAAGAAGAAGTCTGTCGAGGCGTAGGTAGTTCTAACTCGGGTATGTATTTTCGCAATCGAATTCATTTCCCTTTCGTTTCGTATTTGAGTATTGAAGCCCGAAAATTAGAGATTGAAGCAGAACAGTTGCTCCGCTGTGAATCGAAATTCCATTATCATGAATATACAAAACATATACATAACAGATGAATTGCAGTCATGAAATTTCTTCAGTTTAGATCTGCGGCAGCGCTCTTTTACGTTTGCCTATTTACATTATTATAAATATGCATAATGCGATGCGCATTAGCTATTTTTTCATTAGGAGCCTTTAATAGATATTTTGTATGTACCATCGAATCACATCCGATGATAGTAATCGACAATAATGTATCAACTGTGTAACTTTCAACCAATTGATGAAATATAAGTGATAAGTGTATCCTCTCTCTGTCATATAGTACATTTTGATAAATTGGTTTGGTTTTCGATTATTTTTACAGACACTGCCACATACATAAATTTACCATAAGTAAAACAAGTTGGAACTCGAGATCGACGTGCATATAAACGCAGAAGAGATAACGCTATGAAATGAAATTAAATGAAGCGGAGGAAATAATGAAGGATGAATAATAATAATAAATAATAACAGAAAGCAGACTACCGCCTTGAAGCAACCGAGCAAATACAATCACCAGCATCTTTCCAGGACTCAAGACTGCCATCACATTACATCTATACGATAAGGAAACTATATTGTATTGTTAATGTTTTTACGTTTTTAATTTGTTGATCATCGCTTGATGTATTTGAAAAAATGAGGTAGAGAACGAAAAAATCGAGAGAAAAAGAAATTATAAGAATTGCGCAACGATCCCCAACTCATGGGAGGAAAAAACTTCGAACAATCATTTATTCATGTGGAAAACTCTTTTGATTTGACGAATCGTCTGTGGCGAGAATTTGAGTGTGCATTGAAATAATATCACAAAAATTTGAGTGAAAATAAACTTTCTGAATGAGCGATGAATCATGTTGCGAACCGCTATTGTGGATATTCAATTTGGATCTTATTATTATTATCATTATTATTATTAT
>JABMBR010006925.1:0-56782 GCA_018881525.1 Meteorus sp. PSUC_FEM 10030008
GAATACATATATATATATATATATGTATTCAGGTACGTTCCGTGCGAATCTACCAACCAGTCCCGTTGGGAAAAAAAAAATCGTAACACAACGTCCCATGTTTTTGAACGTATTCCCACTTGGCTAAATTACGCACAAAATGTTTGAATAAAAAAAAATAGAAAAAACTAAATCCGATGAAAAACCGAAGAATAAAAATTGTATATGGGAGATTTGTTTGTTACCATTTTCCCACGTATCGAAAAAGTAATTAGTCCAATTGATTGAAAACTCCAAAATTGTGGTGGTGGTGAAATAGTGGGGAACAAAAAATACAACGGAATGACCGATAATTATTCTATCGGACGGTGAATAAATTTGAATACGGTGTGAGAGACGTACACATGATCGGCATTGAAGACCAATTATTCGAATTGGTGGAATGAAAATGGGATTTTTATCACAGTGTTTACGTGAATTCATATTATTATTTCATGAGCGATCTAAATACGTTGACTAACTACTAGCACTTCATAAAATATCTTTGTAATTATCATGCTGGGTTGATAGAGACTGAGAGAATGCATTCTCAATCCGGATTTCTGCATTGAATCCTCTTCGCTATTTCTCCTCAATTTGTTCCGCTCTTTGTTGAGTGCAATAATTTTAATGGAGATGGAATTGTCTGATTAATTTCACAGAGCTGTGAGAATTTAGTTCACGAATATTCGTCGAGAGAATTATTTTTCTTTCACATTTTCTTTGTTTCTAATTCAATATTCATCTCTTTCGAGTGAATTGATGTCATTATACATTGAATTACCGAGTAGTTATTCAAAGCTGTGTCTTAATTGTTGTTTCTTTTTCTTCGTATCTTTCACGTCGGTGGAAAATTAATGAACGAGATAATTCTGATAATTTTGCAATGCTGATACTTCTCATCACATAATATTGAAGATGTATTGAATTTAATTAGAACATTTTTTCCCCGTCATTAAATATTTTCCCTCAAATAAAAAAAAAAATATTTGTTGGAAATTGCATTTTTTATCTTTTAGAAAAATAGTGATGAGTAATTACCTTGACAAGACGAAAACAGAAGAGAGAATTTATTGCAATTGTTCATATTCGAATGTATTTGACTACACACACTGGCAAAGTATTTGAAACAAAGTGGACAACGGCGGCCACGAGAGCTCCAGCATGAGACAGGGTAGTTAAGTGCGATGGGGTCGCGTGTGTCCATGATCGAGCGATATCAAAGCGACGAATGACAATCGAGCACACGTACATAGGAAATTCCGGTTTGCTATAGAAAGAGGGAAACAGACCGGGTTTAGTTGCTCTTTGTTTATCTCTGCTATCGCTTTTTGGTCAAGAGTGGGAACGAATGGTAATTTCAATTTTAAATTTGCTGCGTCTGTACAGCTGGAGGCGTCACTACATTGTGAATATACGAACGAGAAATCGAACAGAATTAACTAGCTATTTTCATCGTGTTTTGTTCATATTCATTTTCATTGAATGTTTTGTGTAATGTTTTCGTTGTTCATTCGTTTGTTATTTTGCGGAAATTATTCATTCGTCCATGCAATCGATTCAATATTTCTCTCAACAAGTTCAACTTTTGGATTAATTAATGAATTCGTTTGATGTTTTTATGCAGTTGCAATAATTAAAATGAAATTGATAGATGAAACTCTACGGTTTCATGCCTGTAAATGGACGTCAAGAATAGATGTGAAGACATGATGAAGCGAGAAAGAAGTGCAAAATTTACTTATTCGTATTTTTTTTTTCGTGTCTGGATGCAAATCATTAAAAGTCGCATGCCCATCACGTTCTCAACTGGTGGTTTAATGTGTTCTAGATGCAAGACAAGAGAAATATATAGGCGTGAACTCTTTATGATCGTGTATATGTCGTGTGAACAATTCTTTGTGATCCAATAATGAAAAAAAAAAAAAATAATGCCGCATCCTGGTAAACAATAGAGTGACAGACGAAGCGAAAAATTAACGAGGTCGTGAGTTGAAATTGAAATTCAATTGGACAATACCACACGTTCATTTCGTATAGAATTGTGAACTTGTTCACGTCTATTATACCAACAATTTCCAAACTTCATCTGTTTTCTGAGTACCACATTTTGGTCCGTGCGTTAGTCAGTCATCTTTTTCACACTCACACTTGTTCATTTTATCCACCATAATTGAACAATTGAACTGCACGAAACGAAAATCCGTGGTTCGAGAATTAAAAAAGAAAGAGAATGAAAAGCTGTAGCAAAAAATGTTATAATGCTCCAACTATCCACAGCGATTTTCCCGAGTTTCTAGAACCTTTTTCGTTCTGGTTGGCAGTCACACCGCAAAAATATTACCCAGCACTTTTTGATATATTCAAATTGGTGGTTAAGTTTTTGCATTTTACTTTGCTAATTAGTAAATAGAGTTACAGCGTTGCGGTATGCTGACATACAAAAAGTCGTTGAATTTCTCATCCAAATTAATTCCTGGAAGGGCTCTCAGATAACAGACTCAATTCGTTAATCAGTGGCCAACAAAACTTGCTTGCGTACGAATTCTAGATTTTCCCATATTTGTACAATGTGAAAACATTCATGTTGGATTTATGAATAATTCCACCTGACCAAATAAATCCACCCAATTCCCTATGAAAATCCTCCATTGAACTCCAGATTATGAGATAAGTCAACAATATCGCACTGCACAATTACACATTCATCTTTAAATAAACAAAGAAATCTCAAAACTTGTCCACAAATCATCACCATCATTACCAAACGATGAAGAATAAAAATGAAACAAAAAAAAAGAACAAAAACAACTAAACATTGTTGCATGTATCGAGTTGTTCTCGTTACTGTAAAAAATGCGCACGGATATCCTGGCATTGTTGAATCTAAAAATTTCTCTATTCTGTTGTTTTTTTTTTACATGTACAGTATCTTTGCCAATGAATTGTCTCAACGTGATGTCGATGATGCGTTTGTATTTATGCACACATATCTTCATCACGGTCGCGATTGCATTGTTAGGACAAGGTGTATTGTTTGAATGATGACGCAAAGGAGAGAACTGGAGGCAAGAGAAGCCTCGGGCAACCAATCAGCGTTTGCACTAGTTGTGCCCTATCAAAGATTCGAGCTGTGCACATAGAACCCACCGATGTTGTGTATTCTCGTCTATACACCTTTCCGCTGAGTTATAGAATATTATGGTACCAGATGTGAGTATATGGCAAGTTTGGATCTCAAGAGGAATCATGATGAAATGAGAAAGACTATCAGAACATGTATCTATGTTTGTTTATACACTTGCACAGTGAACTATACGTTTGTGATTTTACTTGGGAGTCTATTGAACCATAACGTATAGTTCATGATAATGAAGTTGTTGTAATATGTATTCGCATTGTGACCCAATTATTGTACTCTCTACATTGTGTTTAATTCCAACTTGAGACTTAATCACATTTGTTTTCCTTTTTTCTGGGACTTTGCACGTTCGTGTTTAAATACTTTGAGACAATGAATGATTCATTCTGCTTTTTGTTATGTTATTTCGTTCGATTATTCAACAGACTTTATCGAAAGATTATGATTGAACTAAATATTGAGAAAAATAATTTATTTAATTTCCGAGAGAGTTTCAAACTTTTGACATTAATTCGAGGAAAATTTATTGAATGATTTAATTATCGACAGTAAGAGGTTTTGGAATTGTATGAGTAATGAAAAGGTTTATATTTATTCCGTGCATGAGTTGTATTTACGTCTGTTGAAAGAGTACGGTTGAAAGAAAAATTAATTAATATATTTTGCGAGCCTTTCACCTCGCGTGTGTGCGGACTTTCAACGCTTGGATTTATATTCGCTGTTATTTGCACGAGTCACGTGTGGGTTTACGTGTATATATATAAGTTTAACGTTTGTGTTAGACGAGAGATAACTTCAATTGTAGTGTTATGTAATTATATATCGTGAGGAGAATTGATTACAATTTTATTTCGAATCAAACAGTCGATAAATAAAATAGATGGTGAGTATGATGGTTGAATGATATTAATAAAGAAATTCAATTACGCATCTGGCGAATATTCAATTATAATTTGCAATTTAATTTGCACATGCAATCAAAATTACGGTGCCTCACAGAAGACTAAATGGTATACACGTGATGTGGTCGCATAATGTTTTTACAAGTGAAAAAAAAATAAGTGGAAGGAGAGAAAGAGAAAAAAATGTCAAGTACACATCGTATACAGCAACGGCGATAGTCTGCAATGAATGTGCGCGTGCGTGATATGAGAAGCCATGTATACATGCACGCAGCAAAGAACCGGACGTAGGAGTAATTTGAGAGGTGATGTTTTGCTTGGGTGATGTGAAATAGGGGACGTGATAAAAGCATAGGGTGAAAAGTGTGAAAAGAAAGAAAAGCCAACGAAGGGTTGACTGTATAGAGGGCTATGGAGGAGAAAAAAAATAAAATGAATAATGAGACAAAAGGTTATTCAACGCTTGTATACACATTCGTAACATTATCAATGTGACGCTTTTTAATAATTTGATGTGAATGTATATCATTTTTTCAGACGATGCTTTCATTCTATTTGTGTCTCGGATTATTATTGAGCTTTTGAAATTCTATATGAATGCACGCATGTATGAGGTTTTGACGTGGTCGTGTAACAAAAAACGCCGTGTTCAATTATATCAACTTATACTTGTTGAGCTTCTCTTCGTCTTGCAACCCGTCTTGGTTTATTTATGTTTTCTACTTGTGGTGGCTTCTCAAACATATTTTTTCCATTATCCCAACTGCTTCATTTGGCTGATTCATTTACGCTAATTCATGAAATATTTCTTGAATAAGTTTCTTCATGGTAATTTTCTTATTTTCCAATGAAAAGTTTTTCACGATAAATGGGATGATAGAAAGCGGACTTCTGCAGGATAATTGGATGATTGGAAGCTCTTGGTGGAGGATGCTGTAAGTGCAAATGAGTTCATTGCTGTTGATAATGGACTGGATTGTTAAATCATATGATAAACATTCATAGATGGAAACACTCTAATTATTCTAAAATATATTCAACTGTTCTGACATAGAGAATTAGATTGTGAAATATCGCGTTGAAATAAAGTGGTAGAATGAAATCCTTTAGAATAGTGTTCGCCACACACGGCCACTGGAATCTCCGTTATTCGAAGAGCTACAGAGCGCGTGGACCGTCTACGTGCCTGTGGCTTTCATGCCAGAATGAAGCGACGAACGGGTTTGAGAGCTAACTGCCGTATGTGAAGGTGGATGCGGGCTTACACGTTCAAAGAAAATAGAAGCAATGGAGAAAAAAGAGTTGAGGATGGAAGATAGAGCTGGTGGAAAATCGAGAACGATTGGACTCAACACGTCGGTGGATTTTTAGCAATGACATCGGTATTAGTTATCGATTCGAAATTTTTTTTTTTTTTTTTTCCATAAGATTTTATTGCTCGATGGTCGAATTTGAAGCAATTGAGTTTCGTGAAGAAAATGAATGTTTGAAAAGGGAATGGTTTGGTTGATTCATTTACTTGATGAGGGGAAATCAAATTGGTTGTTGTAGGGAATATTTTAATATTTTCACTTAGATACTTCATATTGATATCGTGAAAAATCCGGGTTATTCGTCAAGTATTTCAAGCGAATGGATATCGTGAGAAAAAGTTGGTCGAGTTAAAAAAATTTTATCGTTCAAGTTCGTTTCACTTTTTTGTAGTGTTGACGTGCGAAAAGTGCACACTGACAGATGGGATATTTTCTTGAATATTTCCACATAGTGTTCATGAAAAATATTCATTTCATAGTGAGCGATGGAAATGTTTTGTTAAATTGTCGGAATATAAAGGATTTTGCAGTATAATTTTATGTGTCAAGTTTGAGAAGTTTTTGGAAAATTCATGGCGTATAAAATGCTGTCGTTCAAATTATTTCCACAAAATGGTATGGTGGGTCGTTTGACAATGGTTATCTTTATGATATTTCCGAAACGACTCAGATAAGAAGGGTGAAAAGGAAAAGAATGAGATCAAAAAAAGAAAGTTGTGACGTAAAAACTGGAGTAGGTTTATGTTTGTTGAAAGTCCAACTCCCTTTTATTTTCTCATTGTTGAAATACTTTTTTTTTTCTTTCATTTATTGATCAATTTTTTTTCCGGAAGAAAAAAAATAAAAAAAATGGTGTAGAAGGAATAGAGCTAACGTTGAGATTCAGGGGATGAAGGGTTGACAGTTGACGCGTTGAGATGTGAAGGAAACGAGACAAATAGCCGGGTGCGTCGTCACGTGAAAAAGTGTCAGCAGTAGGAGGGATAGCAACAAGGACTGATAGACGGGGAAGAACGGAAACAGGACGGAAGATATCAACGGTGAAAATTCATTCCGATAGCCATCGTATGAATTTTTTTCCTCTTGTTTGAGTGAACGACTGGAAAAATCCGTCGTAATTGTCATACTAGAACGTCAGTTGGGTCGAAATTTTTTCGAGTAATGTGACTGGAAACTGGAACGCACATGAGTTAAAAAGAGAAGAGAAATCTTTCGCATGGGAAATGTGTCATGGCGGCAGCTTAGCTATATATCAGGGTTTCACGTAGTCACTTTGAATCTCAGACAGTAACATGGGATCTACTTAATCACTTTACATATTCTTACTCTAGACATTGGAAATTAACTCCGGTTCATTTCAAATGAATAAAACTGGTTTCCAAATTGTCTTTTACTTATCTCTACATTCTTGGAACATGCCGAAATCACTTGCTGTTAGAAATGTCGATAAAGGATTCTCAAGTAACCAATCATTCAATTTCACGCGCACTTGATCATAGACAATTGAAAGAAGAGCTTCATGAAAACTCTTATCTACCAATAACTTTTTTGTTATCAATGTATCGATTGATATCTCTTCATGAGAACATTGATGTTGCGCTGCCATTTTTTTTTTTTTCACTGAAGGAGAAATGAAAATATCCCATGAAATAATATTGAAATAAAATGGATCGAAATGGGGAAGTGTCGAGTTATCGTAGTGGAAAGTCGATGTCACAATTCGTCTGATATTCCAAGCTTGACAGGTTATGCATCGTTTAATTGCCATTCCATATCCAAGCAATCGTCATCGTGAATTTTATTCATTACTCAATGATTATGTATGAATGCTTGATCTGGGAATTATTAGTATGACAAAATGTCAATTGTCAAGTTGAGCAAACTATGACCTCCTTAAGAATTACTCTGCTGAGTTTATTGATCTATTCAAAACCTCTTTCGACCCCTTTTATTCGTGAACAGCTTTCAACGTCCCATCAGTTCGAATAGCCAGTCATTCACGTGAAATGTTATTTCTAGAGCATTAAGTAACAACGATAAAGAGTACGTAAAGTGACAACATTTTGTAGGAGTCATTTGGCGAATGTAGTCATAATATTCATAATTTATGTATATAAATTAATAAAACTGGTACCAACATGCTGAATCTAACTATCTACATGAATGGAATAACAGCGGAATTTTCGCCAGAGTTGAATTGAGTTTGAATTGCATGTGAGCATTGTACGGAATATGCTTGACAAGTTGCATCAACATTTAAATTTTAATTACTTCTGATATTGTGATGAAGCCAAAAATTATGGACATACATAAACAATTCAGTATTGATGTGTGTAAATCTTATTTCATGAAATAAATAATAATGATAGATTTCCATTATCCAAGTTGATGAAATTTGGTCGTTGCATGGTTATACTGGACATGACTAACTGGGTCTGGAAGTGAAATTAATTTAATTTATCTCCTCACGACCGCAATAATCAGGCGTAGTTAGTCTTGGACAAGCTCGTGTTTCAGACGTTGCTTGAGATACGTTGGTCAGCTTGGTTGGTATGTGTATTGTGTAGCCAACGCCTATCCTCCTTTTGTATCACGTCCCAACCTCAACAAGCAAGCGAGGCGAGTAAATTGGGCCAGGTATATAGACATCGAATGAGAAGAAAAAAAGGAACAAGAAGGAAAAAAAAATAAAACGATGAACATGAAGCAACAAAAAATTACACGAAAAAACTTTGCTATTTTTCTCGAAACTTATCGAATATTGTCTGACCAAATATTGAGCTCCTTTTTCGTGTGTCTCCAAGGCGCCACTCGATGTGTCGCGAAGAAGTTGGATGAGCCAGAAAAATGTTCATCATCATTCATTCTTACTCACAGTTTTTTTTTCTTCTCCTTTCTTCCAACAATATCTCAAATATGAAGGTAATTTATTGGGAAAATTTTACGGTGAAGTTAACTGTGGTATTGTGACAATGTTGAATATCAAAGAATGGGATCCGGGTATAATAAAAGTAATAACGCGGTGTGCCATTAATTTTAATATGCTGAACTTTGCTGTGTGAACTGAGATCGAAGTGTCCACTTGATTAAATTTATTTATACACGTGAAGTATATTAAAATATTTTTTTAATTATATATGCATGCGGTTGTGTGTTCGCGCATTCGTGAACGTGCAATCCTTGCGCATTGTGTTATTACATTACACAACTCCAATTGTATACATGAATATTATGAGTGGATATGTAGAAAAAGGTGTTGAAGTTATGTACGAAAATAGGTCACAATATTTTGTGGTGGCGTCGCACTGTGGTAATGACACATCCACTCATAATATGAGCATTTTGTAATAATCGGCGAGTAAGTGTATTAATAAATTTCATGACGAAGTTTTATTTGAAGCAACGACTGATTTTTATAAATCGATGGATGGAAATTTTCAAATAATTGATGAAAACGTTACTCATAAAATTGATGGAAAATCTTCTTGATCGAACTGGGGAGTGAACAGATCGTGAATGAATTTATTGATATGAGCAAAAAGAAATAACAAGATAGGTATACGAAGATATAAATACGTGAGGCCATCCAAGATGTAATCTCAAGTAGGGCAGTTTAATCTTGTATGAAAATTTACGACACAGTTGTTTAAGGGATGGTGATTTGCGTTTAATCTGTAACGGGTGTATTCACGCTCGCCATTCCGTCTTCTATTCTCACTTCTCCACCCAACTCATTCACCCTTGCCATTTGTGTGCAGACTATTTCATTCCCCCTATGTTGAGTATTAGGAGTTGACTGTGAAATTAAATGGACCATGGATATACCACGTTCACACACCTACACCAACTAGTCTTTAGTCAATAATGAGGTTCAACATTGTCATTCCATTTCATTCATGCTATTTACTTACCTTGCCATATGTTGTATTTTTTTTTTATTGCGGTGGTTGTCGTGCTGCCATCCACTTTATCGTTCTGAGATGGAATATAAATAATAAAATGGACGTAGTCACTTGTACATGACCACGAGACATTAACTGAATGTCGATGATGGAGTGTACAAAGTTTTCTCTCTCCGTTTGTTTCTTCATTCATTTTATTTCTCGTTGAATTTATATCAATATTTTGACAATGACCATTTGCTAAATACTGGAAATTGCTTGCGTGAAGTACGTGTCAGGAGCTTATGTAAAATCTCTATTTTGTTGGGGTAAATATTCGCATTCAGTGAACAATTTGTGTTGGAATAGATTATTTGTGATTTATGTTTTCGTAGAACTCATTGATGAGTATGAACAGGTGTGGCTGTAGATTTAATTCAATGTTTGGTGATTAAAGTTTACATTATGCGCTCGTATTTGTTTAGTTTTCTCATTATTTTGGGGTATTCATTCACGGATTTATGATTATGTCTGGTTGAATGCACCGGGAATTACTGTATTGAATCGTTAGTTTGTTTCCGAAATTGGTTATAAGTAGATTATTTTCTAGGCTGATTAAGCGTTCTAATTTTTGAATGATGAAATGATTAATTTATTCAGCACATTTTGTGCTCTTGCTTTACGAATTTTGTTAAAAACAAATAATCATGGAGAAGTTATCACACAAGTTGAACACCGATGAATATAAATCTCCAATCTTCGCTGCATCAGTTTTTCTTTTTCTTTTTTCGTTCAATACGATGATAGCAGTCGATGAATATCAAACATAAGGTACATTCACGCAAAGTGGTTGACAGATATTCAAAGTCGTAGCATGAAAGTCAGGATGACTCTCGGTGTGATTTTACTTATACAACATTTTAAAAGTTTCTGAAGAAAAAAAAGAGTCTGGATGCTATTCGTTCACGCGCAAAGTTGTTCGACAAAATGGGTAACGGTGTAAGGAGAAAGTAGTGGAGAAAAATCGACGATCGACGATTTCTGTCTACCCACGTTGCATCACTCAAATATTTATTCCAAAGAAGCGATGGGGCTATATTTTGATAGTTGCGGGGCTTTTATCTGAATTGGGACATCGTTTATTTCCCTGTGTTATTTCCAACTCGTATTTCGTATTGTTCCTGTTTTTCTTTTTTTAATGCAGTCTATATTAAAACGAGTAATCCATTATGGATATCAGGAAAACAGCGAGCATGATGTAGAATGGCTGTTCCTCATTCAGTAAAATCGTGCTGGTTTCCACTATTTTTATTCGAGAATGAAGAGGATGTTGTGAGAGAAGAATATTTATTTTCGAAGTATTTCAAAGAGTTATTAGACATCCATACGAGTATAAAATAGCTATGCTAGTCGCGACGGTTGAAATATCGAGGAGTTTCATGTATATCGGGTAAGAATAAATATGTTTGCTTCCCATGCTCAATATATTGACGGCTGAATGTGGGATCCATAGCTCTTACTGCGCTGTAAATTTGTATTCCTTTGGCGTATCTTCGTATATATTTTCAAACTTCTCGAAAGATATATTCACAAAAGTTACGATATATGAAAAATTTGATTGAATTTTGCATATATTTTATTCTACCCTACTCCAATTATTCGAATTTAGAATGAATATTCGCACGGTTGTGATTTCAATATTTGTAATATCAGTTGAAAAAAGAAAATTGTTTCTCACATCAGTCGAATGAATATTTATTCGTGATCTAATATGTTCTATTAATTGAGTTGGTTCAATTTTCGATATATCGTCGTAAATTTGTGGTTTTTTATTACCATTGGCCTCGCGAGGTTTAACGTATCCGCGATAAATTTTACCCGTCAGTGTAAACGCGCGTGTTTACGAGGCTTGACCACGCGCAAGAACTCATTCATCAGTCCACCATGTCACGATAATTCACATTGTATTTTTGTATTTTATTTCAAGTTTTGTATGGTTACGCATATGCACTCGATTGTACTTTCAGGCTGAAACTTTACGTAGTTGACATGTGCATATGTATAAAAAAAAATAATGAATGGGGTCATGGATGGGATATCCGGAAAGTGAGTATGGATGTACAAAAGTTTATCAGGTGAAAAATAATTTGTCGACACACGAGATCCAATAGTCTATCACGACAATCAATCAGTATTGAAACCAATTCGGCCATTCAACATTTTTATCGTCCTGAAATTCCACTGATGCCTATAAAATTTTTTTTCAATTCCACTACACATAAAACAGTTTGCAAATAATCATCGCGTAAATTTATATTGAAATAGAAATGAAGTAACAGATTGATTCATACGATTGATTTTTCTAAGCATGAATTTTTGATGGAGAGATATTTATCTAGGATTTACGCATTCATTAATTGTTAAGTGAGTGAACTTGTAGCAAATTACTGACGATGAACATCCCTTGGACATTTTAGCGGAAAATTCCACTTACAGTGTCAAGTTTTAGGTCAATCGAATTACTCCTCTATGAAATAATAATTTACTAGAATTATAGGAAAATTGATTTATAATGGACCACAAGTCAGTTGTATAATGACATTATGATTTTCCAATAAATCATGAAGTTGAAATGTTCCTTGTGGTGGTTGAGTTTGGGAAATGCGGGTTCCGGAAATCTAAATTTGGCACACTAGTGAATGCGTTGCAAATACCAGACATTGCTATTTCGATTCTATTGTCATCACATATGCTAGGCACGTAGATATTCGTGCTTTTCCGCGTTCTTTATCTATTGCCTTGGGTCCTTTCAGTTTTTCTTTATTTTACACATCCTGTTTTTTTTTCCTTCATTCGTTGTTCCATTTTTCTATACGATTCGATTTGTTGTATTGATATTCTTCATCACAATTCTTTTACACCATAAAATTTTATATATTTATAAAAAAATATCCAAAAGGAAGATGGAATGTCACAGTTTTTTTGTCATTCTCATCTATTCTGTTCTCCTTTCATGATTATCAGATGACACTGTCAGAAGATTTTTTTCTCGTATCCTGCAATGAAGAGAAATGATTTAACGCTGGTGCGTTTTCATATTTTTCATCTCATACTTTATATACACACATGATCTGACAAATGTGCGATCGTAACTCAAGATTGAGATAGTTTCGTATACCTCGCATAAGACTTGTTCGTCGTGTCTCATTGTGGTAGCCAATCTCAAATCTAAATCGTGTGCGCATTTATTTCCATAGCTATTTACGGAATAAATTCAGACTACACTTCCACAAATTGTCTGAATATTCCGAATATTTCTCATGGCTTCATAATTTTTTTGTAGGTTCAGACATTTTTTTCGGTATTTTTTCAGAATTAATTCAGTTTCGCTGATGGCGTTTGACCTCAAGTCATTTTAGTAAAAACACCAGAGAAGCCGTGAGGTTTTCCTAACATTACTAAATATTGTATAGCAAACTCATCTGACTATGACAATATATATGTACACTACTTTTCACAACTTCTGCCTCACTAGGCGAAAATCTGTATGTTGACCAAGCCATTGACGCATATTTCACAGAGTTATATCAACCGGATGTTTAATTAAAAGTTTTTCGCATTGCTGACATCTTAATAGACCTCTGTGTACTTAGACTTACATGAAGATACATTCAGTGATTGAATTTTTCTGATATTATTATTCAACGAGCATCCAAGAGATTATACAAGAAAAGAAGTTGTGATTAATTTGTCACTGGCTTTTCTCATCGATAGCTACGTGCAGGATGTTATATAACAAATAGTCAGAGTAAATGATGGAAATAGAGACATTATTCTTACGGGCAGTTGTCTTCAAGGAAAAAAAAAACTTGGCTCCAAACTCTCAATTCAATTCTGTGTCTGACGCCTATTGGCATGATGTTTTGCACGCGCACACAGCGAAAAGATGAAGTTATTAAAAGTTATCGAATAGTTTCATCCGATAAATGAAATCGTTTCAATACTCACTGTATGAAAATAAAGTTTTTATTTTTCCATCTTTTTACTTTTCTATTTGTACATCGTATCATTATTTTTCTTTTCCCATCTGACAACCTCTGACCCAAATGCCCTGTGGGGGGACATTTCCGTTTCTCCTCAAAGAATAATTCAGCACCATTCGTTTTACTTTCGCCACGAAATACTGGTGAGAATATATGAGTAACGTCCGTTCGAGTTGCGTAGTGAAATTCTCGACAAAATATTTGTCTCTAACTTTATATGTTGATGTTGGGAATGAGAATCATAATGGAATTTTATCAAATATCCATTGAAAATATCGAAAATATTTGTGGTGGTGGAGAAATTAATGCTCGAATCTGCATTTTCCTCAGTGAGGATGTCATGAGTTGGAAAATTAAGCAGAAAATTTAATAAATAAATTTTCCAGTCCTTTTATATCATTTGAATACTGATGAATTCATTTTCGTTTAAAGCAGAATTCTTAATATGATTTGGTTTTCAATCGAATGACGTCATATTATTAAACTTTAATTCAATATATTCTTGTTCGGGATTTATTTTTTTCTCCCCCACAATTTAATATTAGGGGAGACGTGATATGAAGCGGAACCTTCCACCATTTCCAATTTTTCTGTCGAATAAGATGGAACGGGCGGACAAGTGAGTAAGGAAAAAAACTCCAATATTCGGCCGAGAAATTCGAGAAAAATAATGGATAATATTGAACGGGATTTCGATCCGGGACTTCCCCGGATTTGCGCCAAGTATTCTGCCGATTAAGTTATCCGAGTCTATCTCACTTTCCACTGCGGTTTATACGGGATTTTGGGAGCCAATGTCAACAGAAAAATTGTCCGCTTGACGAATTTCACATTTTTTTTATCCCAACCACAATTCACCACTTCAATAATACGAACATTTTTCGCACCGATATGCCTTTTTTTCGACAATGCTTCAATCCATACTTTGCATATTACAATTAAAGTTCTCTGTAGTCGCGTGATGATTCATAGATAAAACTGTGGAAATTCGAGATTGAGTTTGAACGAGCGTTCACGATGTGCAATCGCAACGGCCATTTGTGATATGACGAAAAAACCATTCGAGTCTTTATAGATCAGCAGATATAACCATTTAGATATTGCATTATATGTGTATATAGATATAAGGACATAGATGTATCTCTGGTAGAGCATTGGGTAAGTGCCATCGATCTGCACCACTTCGTCCCAAGTGGATACCGTCGACCTATCTCGCATCGAGGACCCAGTGCTTTTATTGGATCGTGCTGTCTAGCCCTTACGCTACAGGATGTCTTGCTTGATAACGTCGTTTGAGGGAGGATATAAATTCCCCTTTCGTCTCTTGCTATTGGCGGTGCTGAACTCCCTCGAGGGATTAATTCTCTAAGGTGATATTAGCATTGGTTGGATCGTGTCTCAATATCTAAGTGTAATCACAATAAAATTCACAGTAATAGTAAAAATCGACATGCAATGATAGTCATGGAGCAGTTCACAGCTGTTGACGTTTTATCGTGGCATTTGAACCCAGGAATAAATTTCAATTAAGTTCCATTCATTGGATTTGAATGCATTTAGAAATTGAAATGAGATTTTAAAATAGTTATTTATCGAATTACAGATTAGAACTTCGTTTCTATCTGCAATGAGGATTTTATTTCGATATCGACTTCTTTACTAATTGCAGATTTTAATATTGTGATTCAATCGAGTACTTTTCCGGGACTTTCCATCTCAATGGATTGATATAATTGAAAAATGAATTGAAATCTTCAGAAAAAATTGCGTTACACAAATCATGATATTTTATTCAGCACCAAAAAATGAAATTGAAATCAAACGTAAAGTTTTATATTACTCCAGCTTTGAATTGATCGAATTGATACAGTTTTCATTCCAGTATAATAATTCGTTTTTCTGACTCTCATTTAAGAGTGTATATCACATTTATTGCTTTACATATTGCCTGGCTATGTCGCAAACGGTGTATATCGGTATGGAGATGTATAGGAAATTGGATTTCGCCAATTGAAGGACGAAATATAGACATGTGTGCCTTCAGGCACGTATAAAACGCAATCAGAGCTATGAAATCGATATTTCTAATAAGGTCATGGTACGTACACAGACACATACGCGTTGGACGGCTGATGGTGGGTTTGCAGGGGTTATTAGCGAGCCGATATTACGCCCGCGGAAATGAGACTTTTTTTTTTTTTTCGTCTATCGGCTTCTCCGTATGGCTTGCGTAAAACGAGATTTCGCGGCAACCGAAAGTGCACTGACTATATATGAAAAGCGAATTGATGTGTATATAGGCGCATATCGGGCAGGAAAGTGGAGAGTGTGTAGCACTATACATTGGTGCATTTGCTGGTGGTTTGGATCCGTTGATATATACATATATGTAGTTGATGGTACAAGAGAGGGATACTCTCTTCTGGGTGTGAGGCTTCACAACCCGTAGGCATCTCGGCTGGGCGAGCTCTCTTGAATACTTTATGTCCTATGCAGACACGTACGGTAATACGAATTCACCGCTGCTGCCATATTTTTCTGTATTTTTTTTTTCCCACCCTACTATCTCCCATCTTTTCTTTTTTTTCGACTACCGTTGCTATACACCAAACCCAACGTTCGAAATTTTACACGGTGTATTTGAGTATAGCATGCTCACGCCGCTGGGAAACGTGAACGAGCTCCCGAAAAATACATAAAATGAAGTGGATTGAACGTCTTTCCCGTTCTCTATATGTCCGTCCCAAAGGCAAGTTTTGAGAGTGTGGCGTCAGCGTAGAGAATAAAGTTGAAAAGGGTTTTTTGTTTCCGTTTTTTTTTTTGACGTTTTCAATTTTATTTTATCATTTTGTATTTTCGCTCCTTTTCCTTTTTTTTTATCACTCTCTTTCTTTTGTTATATTTGGTACAGTTTTGCACATGGAAGCAGCTTGAACACATATATTTACATCGATCGTTTTATCCAGGCTGCATCTGGTATCTGAATTTCATCGACGAGCGAAGAAAATTTTTGTCTGAAAGTACATTTTATTTTACATACGTGGACGAACAATTCAGCTTATGGTGGCGATCAGACTTTCTCCAACGTTGGCGTCCCTCAATTGAATTTATTTAATCCGTTGCGTGTGTTCATTGTGGATTAAAAATTTAAATTGCAAATATGAAAGTCTTCATATCTACAAAATTGACAGATTTCATGATCGCAATTTTTTTATTTTGCCCGGTGGGTTCTTGTTCGATAGAATATGATTGGATACACTTTTGTTATACATTCTGAATACAGCGAGGAAGTTTCATGGTTGTGAGCGAGCCATGAGCACATTGAATAGTTGAATTGGGATGATAAAAAAAATTGAAGCAGTCGGGAAGGCGCTTGGTTGAATTATGACCATCTGGAGGCGGCCAAAATAACTCGAGGAATATTCTGCGGTTGAGAAAAAATATTTTTTCCAGGACGTTGGTAGTCCGCTTAGATCCTGATTTCATACAAATTTCAAATCGAACGATTTCGATCAATATCAAATTTTATACTCTCCTGAGGGTCTGAATTCATTTTCTGCGATTTAATGCTCCGTAACATTTATCAAATTTTCTTGTGGAATTTTCTCTAAACATGGCATGAAATATTCAGAAATCGCCCATTCTAAAAACGTGCTCCAGTTTTGTTGCCCATTTTTTCTAATTTATATGCGTCACACTTAAATTCTCCTTAATTGACCACATCAAAGATAAGTCACGACATCAGGACAAAGCTCAACAAGGCAAAACCCAATCTTACGACAATCATTAAATCCATTACACGAAAGCTCGTTCGCAGTTTGGTTTTAGTAATGGTGGATTATGTAGAGAGCAGTTTAAGCTCACAATTATGTTGACTCGAATAAATAATGACGTTGAAATCGAACACGGTCTCATTGCTCACAAATGGCACTGCATATACGGAAGGGTAGGTCTTCCCTGAAAACCATATTTACTCATAGAACTGCACTCACGTCCACGTTCTCCCTTAAAATACTTTTCGTTAACGAGAACCATGTTTGCAAATGCCTCCCCTGATAGTTCCCTAATGGCGGCAACTTCATATACAGTGACCTCGCGTACTAAGTCCTATTTATAGTGTATGTTCTCATTGCTATCCACCTAAATTTTGTTCTCTCCATTAGCAACACCACTGCACTTAATGAGATTCTAACTTAACGTGAATATCTCAATATAAATAAACTAATGACGATTGATGCTTGAAGTACTAATTTCAATGATCATGTTACATGTGAAATTGATTCATTTAAATATTTGAGAAATTATTTGATGAATATTCAATGGAAATTTGAAAACTAATCGATCTTCACTGCCACATTTCAAGCGACGCTGCGAAAATTACATTGTCATCAGCATTGCTAGTGAAGCTCATCACATGTTATATGCTCGACGTAATACGGAAATGAGTGAGGAGATGGGAGTGTGTGTGCGTATTTGCATATATATGTGAAGTATGATTACTGAAGGGGTTCATTGTTGCTCATTCACCTGATGACAGAACCGTTCTCCGGGGCATGTTAGTAACCATTGGACAATGTCCCAAGTGTCAATTGTAATTGTCGCCGAATGATGTCTTGTGATGCAGCAGCTATTATATGGACGTTATTACACAATGTCAGGATTATCATGATGCTGGTGATTATATCTTGTTATAGTGACAGTTATTGATTATTCGATTAATTTAGAACTAATTATTTGTTGCGTAGCATAAATTATTGAATTTTATTCCGATATTGTTGTTATGTTTATGATATAGTCAATTGCTTTAGTATTTTTTCAATCTTAATTGAATTTGAATATTCGTGATCTGTGACAAACAGGTTTGTTAATGCATAGCAATTTCAGTGTTGTAAAAGGAGGAATTACGTCGTCGTTATCTCTCTTCAATTCAACATTTATGTTGATGAAGTTGAATAATCTCGATATGAAAAATGAAATGAAATGATATTTCAAAAGTTACTGTGAATAAAAATATACTGAGATTAAAATTGTCCTGAATTTGTATTATTATAATTTGAAACTTTGTTAACGGGATTAATGGTAAAGCTCGTTATGAAGTGGCTTAGTTCACCGAATTTAAACATAATACCATGCAGAGTTTGTTGAAATTTCCTGGTCTCACAGTACTGTAATGAATATGAAATCTGAACTGATGAATTCAGCATGATATTAGAGAAGAAAAAAAAATATGAAAAAAAAAGTTGTACGCATAAGTGTGCGAATAGTTGGAGAGAAAAATCCACATATGGATGCGCTACATCAGTTTTTGTAGCATCCTATAATATTTATTTTCACTCTTCTTGATTACATCAAGGAAGAACAAAAAAGTGAAGTAGAAAAATAAATAAGAAAAAACGTCCGGAATGGTATTCTACTTCGTTGAAAATCCTGAATGTAGTTTTACGACACAAGAGGAAAAGTGTTATAACGTTGGAGCTATTGCAAATGTTTTGGTGAGTATCAACACTTTGAAAAGGGGATATAAACCGACTTACTTGGCGGTGGTCTCTTGTTGCAATAACCAAGGGGAATAAGTGACAGTAACAATTGTCCTAAATGAATGTCTCAATGAGGTCTTCGTACATTATCCTCCACACTTGACGCAGTTATGAATGGTGAAGTGAAAGAGAAGGATAAAAAATAGAGGAGAAACAGATTTCTTCACCAGTAAACGAAACAAAACAATATGAATTGTGATTCTAAAGTAGCTAAACAAAAGATTTAGATGCGATATTATTTTCTCATTTAATCCAAGATTACTCTCATCAACGAAAAAGCTTCTTACGTCTAATTCAACTGAGACCCGTATTATTTGCAAAAAGCCGTTTGTTGTGAAATACTATTTCCACGTGACTCGTATAGAGAATTTAAGCTTGAAAAGGCCAAAGCGACGATCACGGATGATTTTTTTTCCTACTATTCTCTTACACTTTTTGTTTTCTCATCCCTCGTCTGTCCCCATTGCGTCGTCGCTTCGTCAACTTCTTCAACATCGTCTTGACTTAAAAATGGAAGAAAAAAAAAAATTCTGTAGAAAAAGAAACAGATAGTGAAGGAGAACAATAGAGGTAGAGGAGAAAAAAACACGAAAAGACAACACAGGAGCGAGGTTTCGTTTCCCTGGATACGGCACGTAAAATGTCGAGTTGTCAACACACTTTCTTCTCCCATTGAATGACTTCGCGGCGATAAAACAAAAACTTAGTGGATACAATTGGCTAAATTTTTTTCCTTATATTATATTATTTGTTGTGAATTGTCGCGAATATTTCTCTTTTATGACAGTAATATTCTGTCCGATGCTGAGCAATACACCTGATGCTCTCACGAATAGAATATAAAATAAAACATTTAGATGGATATAGATGGAAGAAAATGAAATATTTATCAGCTTCATTGGTGCGAATTAGCTGGGGCAAATGCAACAGCATGAATAAGTCTGTAGTGATGTTATTATCGGGGTCTGAAGAAAGCTATGAGCAGTCTGGAGGTAGAAAGATGGTGATGAGTTGATTATAGTGAAGTCAACAAGTATATAAAAGTGAAGAAAAGATTGGGTGAAAAAAAAAAAAATTCACTGAATACAGAATAGAGATGCGAACGTTGATACAACAAGGAAGGCATCGTAGTAAAGAATAAGACAATCAAAGATGATTTTACGCCCGTGTTCTTTCTTCATTTTCCCATCATTCTTCGTGACAACACAACAGAATTATTCCATGGTACGTTTGAATTCATTTCAATGAATTTGCATTTCAACGCAGCCAGTATTTCACCTTTTCTACGAGAATTTTGAACGCTTCTCCTTTCTTTTCTCTCTGATTTTTTGACTGAGAGTGTTTTATTCGTTCATTGTGTCAATTGTACATTATGAAGTCTCATTGAATTGCTCTTGGAAGATGATTGATAATTAGCTAACTCATGCTCAGGATATTTGTTCAGTTGAAGAGCTCTTCTCGTGATGTTGCTGATGATCTAAATATCAATGGAATAATTGGATGATAAGGAGAATAATTAACGTATTCGTGTGTTTTGTTGAATATGCAATGGGAATAGATAGGAAGCACTGGAGAAATATGTCTGCCGGTGTTTATTTTCTACTACTTACAATTTCACTCACTAGTTATTAGGGAGATAGCAATAAAATAGATTGTCTAAAATGTATAATCCGAACAGTTTATCTTGTCATAATTCTCGCTCATTGTCTTTGTTCTCTTTGCTTCCATTCCGTTAATCTACTCCTGTTTCATTTTACTTTATTCTCTTTAGATTATCAGGTGTTTAATTGCTTCTGGTTCTCCGTTCTATTGGATGGCATTCCATATCTAAAGAGGTCGCCTAGAGAGTAGAAATGGGCAAATTATTTTACGTGTCACTGTGGGCAAATTCTAATTAATCTTTTTTTTTGTAGACATTTGTACCATTGTCATTGTGTGATATTCAATCACTATTTTTAGACCCACAGAAATCGCGAATTTAGAGCAGTTGATGTGAAAAAATATAATTTGAGATTTAATTTGACTCAAATTCAAAGTGAATTTTCGTACTTTGTAAACCAACAGAAAGTGCGTGACACTTTTCTTAATGTTCCTCAAATTGAAGGGTTGCGAAATAATACGAGGGAGTTCAATGCCTCATGCGCATGTAATTTTTGTGTAAATTGTGCTCTAGTTTTATGTAGGTTAGAGGGGAAAATCGTGAATTTAGCCCGAGGTAATTTGGATGATATAATTCAACCAGAATTAATTTGATATGTAATATTTCGATGTTTATCTCGTGATATATAACTTTCTATATTTTGGTGAGAAGCACTAAATGGACTTTTCGGTTCTTTCATTCAATATGTAACATGGATTGCACGAGTAATTGAATAATTTACATTTTCCAATCCAGTATTTACATTTAATTCACAAATCATGTAGAATGAAGATTCGCTTTGTCAAATGCAGATTGCATTACTGAGTTTCATGGTACTGTCAGAGGTTCATTTTAACCCTATCGCATATGAATGTTAGTTAGCTTACGGCGATTAATCTGTTCTCTTTGTACTTCCTCATCAACCTTACCAACGTGTGTGAATTGTTAACTCTATGTACTTACACAGAAGTGCTGTTCTGAATTGTGGTTGAAGTCGGTAGAAATATTTTCTGCATAGTTAGACAAGTCTATCACAATATCAACCCACAATTCTCACATAGTCGGCAATTAAATTAATGTTCAAAGATAGGAGGGCGTACTTAAATAATTTCAGAATTGTTTCTGAGTATATTTACTTGTAATCAATGAATTATCGTATTAGCTGAATTCACAATTTTTTAATTATGAAATGGATACAGGAAATTTAATTTTTTACCAGAATTTTATGACTTATTTTCTTCATTCATGAATGATGGTGTGACATGATGAAACTACTTCGTGAATAGTGTAACGAGTATTGGCAATTTAATGTTCATAACAATTGTAAAGCAGGTAGCAATTGAAAGAATGGAAAAGTTTCTTTTTCTCCGACAAAAATCTAATATACTTTGGTATTGCTTAACCTCTGTTATTTTCTGAAAGTTGGAATTGAGTTTGTTGAAGTATTACTGATTTATGCAAATTTCATTCCAATTTTGCGTCGCGCAGTACAAGATAAGGTTTTACAACGACGAATCCGTGAATCGATAAGCCGGAGAGTATGAGAAAATTTAGTATGTTCCTTGTTGAACTACTGCATTGATTTTACCCACCCATAACGTAATCCACAATGTATGCGGTTTTCCAACCACTGATATTTGCGTCAAGACCGACAACTGGAATTTAGAGTAAATTGGTAAAGTGGCAAGAGAAATTCACGTTGAGGAATGTTGAAGCCAATGTCATATTATATCGCTCGTTATGGTAAGAATTTTTGAGTGCTACGTGATTCGAATGTCGGATGCAGAATATCCAACAGAAAACAAACATTCAATTGTTGAGTGGTAATTAAAAAATATTGACTTTATGTCACGTTCTGGTTGTTGAAAACTTGGTCAAATTATGGAAAGTTTCACGATGCTGTACAACTATTCAAACATTTTGTTGTTTTAACATATATATATATATATATGAAGTAGAGATTACTATTTATCAGATAATGTTCTTAATGAAGCAACCCAAGGAAAGTTTTTATAGTTCAATATATATATTCGCAATGAATATTTTCATTACTATCTCAACTGTTTGGTTTTCAGCATAAATAAACTCTGCATCATCAGCAGTTTTATATTCGAGAATATTTTTCACGATAATGATATTAAATAGTGACGTTAGTGGATGGTGAAAAACATCAACCGAAATGCATTTCTATCATATTTTCTATATAATTGTTAGAAATCGCGAAGCTTCATCTTCTCTTCATGTTCCTCAGCTATCATCTCTTTTGTTTGCACATTTGTAAAACTTGGGGAATATTCGTCACTAATCGAGTCTCAGATTGGGTAAGAGGAGCTTAAGTATGATTCAATAGATGCTGAAGATAATTCGAAGGGCAGTTAATTTATTGGACCTAAATTGATAGCATGGCCATTGATAGCTGGAGGGCGTGTATACAGAGTCGGGCAATCTGTTGAGATTCAATGACTCGGCTAATTCTTTTCTTCTATTCTGACATCGGTTGAATTACGTAGTACAGTATTGTCCGAATCACTCTTCTTATATATCCTTCTCATGTTCGTTTGAAAGCCTTACTGAAATCAATATGAAATAACCAATGGAGAGAGAAAAACCTGATGAAAAAAAAAAAAATAAACTTTTCATCCGGGATTACAGGATCAATATCGTGACGAAATACTGAAAAATATAGATTTAATTGAACTTATTCTTCGTCAACGCGCGATAGATTGCTTCTTGATATTAGTTATCGAACTAATTACCGCAGTTACAATTAGTTACACGAATGGACAGTTTCGGAGTCGAACAAAAACTTTGATGGTATATATGTTTTATTCTCTCAATTAATATTTGTCCTTTCTTTCTTGATCAAACTTTTTCTTCGCGTGGTGCCGCCAGAGGTCAAGCCGTCGTGAGCTTTTGTACCTCTCTAATTAAATACTTGACGACAGTGAGTCAGGTTCTTCGTACTGCCCTGATTTCTTCATTTTTTCTTTTTTTTTTCTTTCTTCACTTTTTTTTCTTCTGTTCTCATCATCGTCACCCGCACTGTGTCGTTCATTTTTTCGATATCTTTTTGCTCAATTTTCTCCGACTTTATTATTCATCAAACTGTAGTATCTCACAGACATTGTTTCATGATGAAAAATTGGTTTATTTTACTGGATTGTTGAATTTCTTTGATGACTATGACTCACCTTCTTTTATTCATAGGCAAACTTGACAGTGTGAAAGAAGACAATGTTGATAGTATATTCCAATTGTAAGAGCAGTACGATATCTAGGTTTGAATAGGTTTCAATTTCATTTACTCATTCATATTCTTGCTCGGTCATTTCTTCTATTTACTTGGTTTATTCATTTCAAAGAGGATGCTGAGAATCGTTTGAAGTGATATGACAATGACAGAAATGTATTATTACATATGACATTTCATTTTATGTAAGTCCAATTGCATGGATGTGGGGACTTGTGCGACGGACAATTTCATGATAAAAGAGTAAACTGATCTTGGTAAACTTCATAAAATTGAAGTTGGAAACTTTGAGATTACGGTTACGGAGGTGAATAGTTCTGCAAGGAGTTGAGTGATACTCCAACTTTCTATTTGAAAGTGTGTTGGGAAAGGAATTGAGAAGCTACAGAGAACAAAACCGTATTGAACAGACTAGTAAACGCAATCTGTTTTTTGATCAAGTTCGAGTTTGCAAATATAAAGCTGGAGAAAAAAAAATTGTGCGCATACTCGATGGATGGTTTTTGTCAGAAGTTGGTAGGAATTGTTTCAATCTTCGGGAAATATATTAGTCTTTCTTCTTAGTGAATGAAAAGTCAGAGGCAGATACGATATTCAGTCCATTGTCACTTCAACACATTCAAGATTGGAATTAATTAATTTTTAATAGATGTCAATACTTCTGTTAATGGAAATCTTGAATCGAACACTTTCCCGTATTTGCTCGAGTCTTAACACCAACTTCGAATTCAACGAAGATAAATTCCAATGATTGAATGCTTTGTAACATGCTTGCCAAGTATAAATATTCGTTTTCAATATTTTGACGTGTACATTGACGTTTTTCATCCTTATTATGTCAACGCCATATCAGGAGATGAAATCCCAAGTTTATTGCTTGACGAGAGAAATCAATGATTGTCCTCATTGGATTCGTGGTGGTGGTGATTGGTTCAGTCACCAACAACCAGCTTGGGGCAACGACAGACAATTATTTGATTGGGCAGGTGAGGACATCAACATCTGCTTCTCATGAGATTTGTCTGGTTGGAAGTGATATTCTGTGGGTTGGCTTTCTAATAAGATAACAAACATTTACACCTACTGAATGTCATTAAACTCTCCCAAGCAACTAATGATATGGAGTTGGTGACAAAAATTAATTGTCAACTAGATAAATAAAGTTTATCAATAAGAAGACAAATGATTGGAGACTTGCATAGTAATAGAAGTAAATTGATTCCAACGATCCAGGGAATTGGAGTTTGTATCATCCTACCTCTATCTAATCTACCTTAGTAGATCCCTCGTTTGTCGAGGGGCTGCTGCAGCCCAAAGGTTGGGCGACCACGTCTGGATGAAACTCACCCATGCAACCGCAGCGGAAACAGTGGCGTAAGCTCGGTGTCCCTAAAATTTATGATAGTTTGCTAACCCACCTTTCGCTCTCTCTCCCACTCTCACTTTGTACTGTCCTTTGCTGACACAAATTATATCTGCGCAAACAATTCTCACCATCTACCTGTCCCTACATTTTCGAAAGGATTGTACTATGTTCCCGCTTATCCTCTCGTAGAAGCACTAATCCCTACTAGTAGAATATACAGATTAAAGCTTCAAGAAAGGAGCAGAACAAATTCATGAATATCACTACAAACGTGTATAAACTCTCGCAATCATTATCGTTGTTCATATCAACAATGGGCGTATCTTGAGAAAATACAATTTCACTTCACCTTGAAGAATGACAGTTTCGGTTGAAACTGTTTAGAAAAGTCGATTTAGACGTGAATGGATGGGTAACATCAGCACTTGGTTGCTGAAATTTGCTGGGGAATTTATTCCTTTGAATCGTTCTAACAGTAAAATCTTCAATTATGAACTTCATTTAGGTGCATCAATACTGCAACTTTCATAAGAAATCTTTGCCACATATTCCAACCTTTCCTCGGTTTTTTTCCACATCTTCCGGCACTCGGAAAAAACTCCAGACTCTGCTGTATTTTGTTCTGAATAATAATCTGCATAAAAATAGTTTTTCATTTCCATTGAAAACATTCAGCTGAGTAGAATCGACAACAAACGTAAAAGAGAACTCAGCTGGCTTCATTTTTCTCTAATAGGCTACTGCACGCTTCATTTTCTCCCTTTTTTTGTTGTTACTAATGCACTGAATGTAATCAACTCCTCATCGATATCGATGGGAAAAGTTTCTGACTTTTTTCAACTTTCATATGGATTTTTTATCAATTAAAACTATCACCTATCTGTATTTCATGGATATTTGTATGCGCAATGTGGGAACGAGAATGCGTTTCTTCTGCGTATCAGCTTCCTAAATACGTCACTCGGGATTACGATGAGCTCATGATCCAATGAAATTCAATTGACATCAGCAGATTTTTCTTCCCACATTTTCAATATTGGAAATGGCATGAAACAAAGTTGTATCAAATGTGGATACTTTGGTGAAAGGTTCTTCATGATATAAAAGAGTATTACAATCACCTGTGACATTTCCATCTACGACTGATCGTTCGTTCTTGTCATGAGACTACGATCAAAGTGGCAGATCTATAACCCCACTTCAGAGAGTATCATCTGTGAATTCTAGTTTGTCTCTTGACCATATAATATAGCTGAGACAACCGCGCCCACCGCCAGTTCCCGTCAGCTTCTTCATCTCAAAACCAAGACTGAATGTAATAGAGGTCTTGGCGGCTGTCCAAGTAGTACGATTCGATGGATAACGCATTCTGGAGGTGGAGTTTCATCTGATATGGTTGGCAGAGCTGTAGATGAGCTCCGTACATGGTGAGAGAACCAGACCTCATGTGTGTCTATCCAAACTTCAGCACTGCATGCATATGTAAGTGCACATTGTGAAATACCTCCATGAACCTCTGTATTTTTAAGCACACATGTGGTGGTGATATACCTCACAGTTAGATGAATGAATGTGTATGAGATATCGTTCAGTGGTTAACAGGGAACATCTAACCTGCCAACCACATTGAACAAGCAAAATGACGTCTGCTGTTGAATGGTCCGATTTACTCAGTCTGACTACGGTCACACCACTACAAATTCTGTTGGCTCGGCTGACCACGGGATGATAAATGTTGCCACATGCATTTTCAATTTCCCGCAGTCTCATACTCACAATTTCTTCATAAATGATAAAATATTGCTACATAATATTTTATTTGTGGTGGTATGACAATAAGAATCAGAATCTATTCACTATCTTTTATTTACTGATGAACTTCTGATTCAAGCTTCAATTATACATTGGAAGTACTTCGATGGGATGGAAACATGGTGATATAAATCATTCTTTAGCTTGGTAAGATAAGCTGAAATCACCCGATGTATGAATTATATGAAGAAGATTATCTGATGGTTATGGGAGGGAAATTTGCGGTAAAAGTTCATTCGCATTGGCGCGTAGTGAATCGATTTAATATACAATCGCTTAAGCTCCCACTAGTCTTGTTGCTATCCAATGAGAATATATGTACATGCAGTATGATTAGATCAGTTTAGCTTTATCTGTGAAACTGACGGGAGAGAATTGTCATTTCTTTCACAGTCGTTCGTGACTGAAGTTCAACCATTTGTATGAATCTTTTAAGTTACCAATTTATCATTTATGTGAGCTGTTATTTCTATTGTTTACGTTCTTCAATTGGAATTGCTCATAGAGTATTCATACACTATTCAAACATCCATTAATAACAATTCGAACCAGTATCGAAATGGAATTGATGGTTGACGTAAATTGGAATAAAAATGACCTCCAATATATTACGAATTTACATTCCACAACCACTAAAACAAATATCAAATATTTATTCTCATATCAGTTTAATCAATCGCGTTGTTTTGTAATTGTATTGTGCGAGTTTGGTGATTGCAAACAATAATCATGATGAATAGATAATTTCAAGTATGTGAAATAATGAATTTTTCTGTAGTAATTTCCAATCGGTAGAAAAAAAGATATGATCTGGAAAGACATTTATATTCCACGATCGATTGCAGTTTATTTGAATACGCAGTAGAGTCCACAGAAATAGCTTACACGGAATGAAGTCAAAAATTCAGTAACTTCTTCAGACTATTCTTGATCATTCCATGAGACTTCGAAGATTGTATCCCATCAGATTATGCCACTTGATTTTTTTCCAACCACTGTCAGACTTTTCTTCACAGACAATGCTCAGGAGTTGCGCTTACGACTTGTCCCATGACGACAGTGGTGAGAAATTCCTTTTTGTCACGTATAGAGTTTTCTCTCTTTTTTTTCTATGCTCCCCTTTTTTCTAACATTTTGCTGTGTGTTTTTTTCTCATGTCATTTCTAGTTTGCTCTTGGTTCGTTGTGGTCGGCTGGTTATCTCGTCTCGCACCTGGTCATCGATTTTTTTTTTCCACTACCCCTAGAGATTTTTTCCATACTGTGAAGTGACTCATACTGAAATAAAAAAAAAGAGAAACAGAATTCTCTTCACTTATTCTTGTTTCTCTTCTTTAGTTTTGATCACTGAGAACACTTTACCTCTCGTTTGGTACATCTTCAACTCTATTCTCTTTGCTTTCATTTTTTCCTCTTCTCCGACTTTAATATTTTCCATCTCTCTCTCTATCGTATTCCCCGGATATTCAAGCTCAACCTCTCGACGCGCACATTCCAACTACAGTTTTTCCTGATTAATTTGCTGTACAACACTTGGAAATATGTTAACAGCGAGTTTTTTACCGTGGTTTCAACTTTTTTCTTTATTTTCAATTGCGGTTTATGAAATTTCAATGTTATTTTAGAGACAAAAATTTTATTTATATCAATATTTACAGAGATGCCATGAAATGTGCTCAGGGTTAAGTAATTGTGAGTAGCTATTCGCTTTCGATGTTTATGTCTGTTTATCAGAGATAGTTTTAATATCTCTTGATCAACTATAGTTACGGTAACGAGCGGTTGGACTGAGATATTTTCTTGGATTATAAATGAAGGGGATATCAAAGATTAATATCCGCCACAGTTTCATCCTCGATATTATCTCTCAAGAAATATCATCAACGTGTCTGAGAACTCTACAAACCTCCCTTAAATTATCAACGAAGCAAAATTCCATTTGGATAACTGGAAATATTTCATGTACACGATAGCATATAAATTCGTATAATTGTTATTTGAACTTTGTTATCGGAGTGAAGGATTCAACGACATTGTTAGACGTACTTTCTTTTATTCTCTGGAGTGCATCATTCATTATCAAAATAATTTTCAAAATGTAGTTGAGGGTATTCGTATTTCACTGGTTGAATTATTTTATTTTCCAACTCTTTTCTTGTAGCAGGAAAGAAGGTTTCATCGTTAGCTGTCACATTTTTATAATGACTGACAGAAAGCTCGGTGGAACGATGAAACGACCTATTTTCATTGCACCGAGATATCAAATGTGTATTAATCTACATTCATTGAACGACTGGTTTTTATCTATCAATGCATAAAAAATCTGACCGATATTAATTTTTATTTTGTTCTGATTGCTTTCTCATGTTCTGAATGGACGTTAGTTTCGCAACGTGCAATGCCAATCTCTTCAACTATTTAACAAAATCATAAACGTATCAATTGTTATTCATGAATGATTTTTGCGCGAATCTCAACACTGTACCAACAAGAATATCGAATTTTCTCAAGTCGTAATGCATTAATAATATATCGATAGACCTGTAGTGGTTGAATATGAAATTACAACGGCGTTGTTTATTTATTCTGCGAAAAATGAGAAATATATTTATTCACCGACGCCACGTTCCATGGCAAATATCCTCAATTAATTCAATGTTCACGCTAACATGAGCATTTTACTTAAATTAAAAAGTGAATGACAGCGAAATTTAAATTTCGGACGCGAAGGAGGATGGTGATGCTCGATCGTGCCCGATGTCTTACGAATATTCATGAGATTTTAATTATCATCATGTCAAGTCCGATCGAGGCCAACGTTCCTATAGAAAAAGAAGTGAAACGTGAAGCAGTGATGAGGGCGTTGAAAAAGCTGATCCAAGAGTGTGATATATCATGCAAAAGATCTCTACTACGAAGAGAGATTATCGGTATGAAAAAAAGAGAAAAGAAAAAAAGACGAAACTGTTATGAAGCTTCTACAAGACTGGAGAGGACGTATTTGTGCCAACACATGGGCAAGTAGCAGAGAAGAATGTATATAGAGTATGAGTGAGGAAGTGGAGGGGAACTGGGTGGTGGGGTGATAGAGGGAGGTTTGAGAGAGGTTTATATACGTCGCACGTGATGGCACATCGTACAGCTTTGTTACACATAATGGCACTGGGCCTTTCTCTTCCACTCTTCGTTATTCATCTAGCGGACGGTGTGTATATCGCGTGCCCGCTTGGATTTACGGTCCACTAGGTATTTTTATTGCGCTTCTTTGCATTCTACTTCAACAAAGCTCTTTGAACTTGCGTGGTTATAATTGTTCTTTATTTTATTTTTTTCCTTCATTTTTTCGCTGTTTCAACTCTTTATGTATTTTTGTTTCGTTGTTCATTTAAAAATTTTATTTTTCTCTGCTTATTCTGCTAACAATTATTATGTGCATAGCAAACAAAACGTGTTTAATCATGCTTTTTAAATATCTATGTACTTGTTCTCACTGAAATTGGGTCATGCTGAATTATGTGGGTAGTTGAGTGTACACGTAGATAAAAAATATTGCAATAATTTGCATTGAGACACTTGAAAATGGTTCGGGTCGTTTGTGGCACTTGAATAGAATTATTTCGCTTGAGTTTTTGGATTTTTTTTACCTACACAAAAACAATGTGTATTAATTACAACGAATTTTTTTCGAGTGTTGGAATTCTCATTCAATGAAGTAAACATTCAATGAGAATTTATTCACAATTTTAAATTAGAGGTATAATCATTTGATACAGATTTTTTTCTCGGAGTATGCATGGATCTGGGTCACATATTTCCCAGTTGCTGCAGACGACATGCAATATTAAGATTAGAATTCAGCTAGTGCAATTTTTCTTCTAATCTACACTCACAATTTTATTTTTCCTTCAAGATGCCATCTGTTAGTGAATCTATGGAGAATGTTTATCTGTTTTCTGTTACATAGAGTTGTTTTCGGTATTGCATCTTGACAATTCGTCGTTCGTTGGCGGCCGGTCTTTTTGAATTATGTATGACACACCAGTAAAATGTCAATGTGAAACGGTGTTCAACGAGTTATCGGGCATCCTGATAGAGCGTTTATCGTGTTAACTGTCCAAGTAAACTTTTTTATTTTTCGAAGCACTATATGCCGACACACGTCGAAACAATAAATTCAACATGGCACCGTTTACGTATCTATGGACACATGGTAACATCAAAGAATATGAGTTGAAAATATTCTTTTCGTTTTTTTTGTTGGAGTCGAAATTTATTCAATTTCCTCCGGTAATGTTTATCCAAATGATATGAAATGCGGCGCAGGAAATGTGGGATATTTCCTCGATGTATCAAATAGTTGACGAAAAGTAGAAGTTGTGAAATTTTGCTTTCTCGATGGAAATTGTGAGAATGGCGTGGCTCATTCAGGACATGTATAGTATTTCCTTTTCATTGATTATCAAGTACATGGTTTGAGGAATTTAATAAAGTTTTCGATGAAATTTTCGAGCAACACTGTCGATATAATTACTGGAGTTGAATAAACACACATTGTAAAAACTTTTTATGATCTGATAAATAAAATTAATACGTGGGATATGATACACACGACGTTGACAATGATCCATCATACAGTTTTCGAATTCACGCCAAATCACCGGATATCACATGAAGCTTTTCACCCCGAACTAGATTTTACGACAGTATTTCCCCGTAATTTGATATGCGAAAAAAAAGTTGATCACTCTTTCAGTATTTCATGTCACTCAAACGAGATGATTTTTGTCATATATACACAGCCTGATATATTGCACAGTCCTGTTGATGAATACCGTTTCAATGACACTTTGGACAAAAGTGATGTTTGTGAAAAAACAAAAAGTGTCCATAATTAAAACTTCATACTTCCATTATTTTACCTACATTGTTCTTCCCCATTCACATTTCATATATTTATGATCTTTTTATGAGGATTTTTCGCACTCAATTGTAGTTTGAATTCATATCTGTATCGACAATGTTGGCCATTGAGGCAGTTGAGAAACAATGGTGATGTTTCAACCTGTTGCAGTAATGTTTTTTGTGACCATATTAAATTAATACAGCCAGTTACCATCACATAAAAGCTTTTATTCACGTATATTATTGATTCACCACAGTATTAAACATGAAGTCCACTCTGAGTGAACGATAGAACCATAAACGCACAGGCTATTATTGTGCTGCCTCAGGGCTGTAATTAGAAGATGTCGAAGGTGCCTCGAGCAACCGCCACAGACTAAGTTATACCAAGACGCCTTGAGGGAATACTTAGGTACACCATTTCCTATGCCTCAACAACATAACTTCAACGAGGGAATCTGATAGTAATTAGAAACTATATCACTTTAAGAGAGCGTATTTGATTGGAAAATCGATTGATGTGAAATGTTGATATTCATCTAACATCAACACGACATTTCTAGATCTTCAGGAATTTGGCAATATCGTGTTCTTTGAAGTTGCTCCAACATTAATTGCTATTGGTTTTCTAGTTTCCTCGATACGAACGAAATGGTGATAATAGACTATGAATACACCCTAAGCAACAACAACTGATTGAATAATCTTGCACATACAATTCTTAAAAAAGTTACAGTTTTTAATTTTTTCCATTTGGTCATATTGTTGGAATCATTTGATGATGAAGTGAAACACATGAGAGAGTAAACGAGTTTTCGCACAGGACTTGATCATAACTGAAAGGAAATCTTTGCCGAGCAAATGTGTGTATTCAGGGAAAATGGGTTGATTGTTATTAGAAGGGAGGGTGGCTATAAAAATATATACGGGGTTGATGTTAGTCGACTTTGCTCCAATGACTATTGAAAGGAATTCTCAAGTATATTTGTATTAACTAGACACTTTTTAAATACTATAGGCAAACTTTGTATTGATTCAACCATTAATGAAATTGAATTCGAGTACAAGATACACAGGAAGCTATATCTACATTGTTACCAAAGTTCCCTGACTGTTATCCTGGGATAAATATAACAGAAATGTATTATCATGTCCAGATTATTATCATGTCGCGATGTACCATGAATTTTTCCTGATGCTTGATGATGATTGATAAAAGAATTTTCTTCGTACATGAATCGCATGAATCTCTTTATACAAGAATAGAGTAATTTCACAATGAGTGAGAATAGTGGTTGTAATTAACGCTGCATTTCCTACAATGAAACCAGCATAGCTGATTTTCGTCAAGATTTCTTGAAAACCACCTACTGTGCTGGAAATAACGAAAAGACATCGGGAATAATGACATCCAATTAGTCAACTGCACTGATAACGAAGTGAATTCAATTCAAAGTTGATGAAGAAAGAGTAACGAACAATTCTGACAATGAGCAGTAATGCGAAATATTTTTTTCTCCTTGTTGTGCCTTGGTAAAATCATTGTCAATGGAAACTATCTATAGTTGGAGAACATCGAGTGAGGTACAATGAGGAAAGAGTGAACTGAAATATACAGGACGGATGGATACAGATAAACTCAAATACATAGCTGGTTTGAAAGTTGCTGAAGCTGAAGACGCTACTTCATTCGCCAAGTTTCGTCATGAGCATTAAAGTTTTAAAGCCACAGAAGTTTGCCTGATTACCGGGATGCGAGATCGTGTTGTAAGAGAGTGCGAGCCACCAGACCCATTCACGAATTTTTTAGCTATTCTTTTTTTGTTACCAACTGGCCGCTCACCAGCAAGTGAATTGTCTATTTTATCAAGTGAGAAGTATAAAATATCATCAGTGATATCAAAATTGATTCATCGTATTTCCCTGTACCTTGAGCCGGAGCAAGCACAGAAAATAATTTTAATCGTCACGACAAAGATTCGTATCAATCATGATCATAATTTTTTTCTCATCCAAATCTTCACCCTTATTTACAGTGGAGTATCAAATGATTCCTGTCAATATTTCTTCTAAATTCATGTGCAAAACTACTTTGCATAATTTACCCTCCGCTGATCGTTCTTCATTCAGGTTTCTCCCTGTTATTATTATTTCCATTTTTTTTTCTCTTCTCTCTAAAGATAATGGTCCCATGAGATGGGATCAATTCACACCTGGTAGAACGTGAGCCCAAGACAATCCCCGGGAATACTTAAGCTCATGGCATTCACCGATATAACGTAGCACGTGTATGAGCCGGATGCCCTGGAATTTGGTATAATACGCCTCGGTATTTTCTCGCTGATATTGCTTTACTATTGGCTTGAATTTAGGTCGAAAAAAAATTCAGAAGGGGGATAGAGCAAGTTGGAGGATATCTATTGTCGCTAGGGACATTTAACTCCTGAGCATCGTGTCCTCGCTCACACGATTTCAACCTCCCTTATGTCTTTTCATATATCACTCATGGCAAATTTATATCTCGATTCAACCATTTTATCTTACCTCAATCATTTCCTTCACTGCTTTCTTTCACACAAAAAAGACATTCCGAAGAATATATTACAAGTGTAACGATAAGTCTACGAGTTGTATGCAAACACATTTTTTTATTATCACATTATTGACAATATTCCCATCAACAAACGTACATAATACTCACGAGTAGTGTCTGGAGCAACTTTCACCACACAATACCATTGCTATTGAAATAACTGAGTACTCGACGTCAATTGCAATGATTGAATTTTGATTTGGGCCAACTGCCGCTGTCGCCAGCAAAAGCGTTAGATTGCCCACACTACCTTCTCCCTCGTATACTCGAGTGTACTCAGAGTTCCTGAATAATTGATCGTCCTGCCTCAAGAGAGAACCGTTGCTGCTGGGTTATCTTAGTGAGTCTCTCGTGTGACGTGAATTCAACACAGCTATTGGTCTGTCTGAATTTCATGATGTACTCCATCGATTTTCCATGATGCCAATGACAATACCATCACAATTCAATATTTAATACTTTGCAAGCTTCTTCACACTTCAATGTCAATGATTCATGAATTTTCCTTTCTGGACTCATTAAAAAATTTTTACCAACACACTAATCACACTGCCTCCAGTGAAATCGCTGAAAGAATTGTCCTATAGGCTTAATGTGCATAATGATCTTCTGCATCAGCATCCTGTATAGGTCTTTGTCATCACGTCTTTGAAGATGGAGTGGTGATGTAAAGGCCGGAAACAGAAGTCCAACATGATTACAGAGATGGAGCGGATGCTGTGAAAGAGACCACTACCAAGCGACCTCCATTCTTCTTCCACCTCTCTCGTTCCTTTGTCGTTGTCCTCGGTGACAAGGCGATGATAATGATGAGAGTGTAGAGTAGAACATAGTGTGAATAGAGATGCTCAATAATGATCGATAGTGGTACATGACCCTCTATAATGGAGTGGTCTTTATTTCATACCATGATTTTACTCTAAAATAGATCCATTTTTTCCTCCAATATCCGCACTGGAACGTAATTACTGTGAAGTATTGTGATTGATTAGACGTCGATATACTGCGCAATTGATACCAACAGCTTGTGAACATAATTCCTCTATTGAAACTCAAGGTGATTTTTTTTTTATTCATGCAGCGGACAAACAACTTTCTTTGATGATTCTGTACAAGATCATAGTTGACGTATGGTGATGAATTGATCTCATACAAAATCGATTAAGTCAATGACTCACATGCAATAGACTTCGCTTCAACCAAGCACGAATTTAATGAAGAATATACACACATGATTATGGAGTAATACTCCAACACGGTGGTTTGATTGTGTCAGGCGATACGAGAATTCTAATTAGACAATAGAGTTCGGTTACATTCAACTCTATTACTTGGTCTGACCGAACCAATCTTGAACTACTGACTGAGGTAGTAATGTGGTGATGTGCAGAGCAAATATATATGTAGATACACCTATGTGGATGTGTACGCTCGCTGTATGATATCTTGTTCGTTGAGAATGTATTTACTTGAATGGAGAACTTTGATCCTGTATAATCGGTTAATTGAAAACTTTAATAATTAACTAATTAAACCGGACTAAATAACATGATTTCGTGATTATTATTTGCTTTGGAGTATTGGGATTATTATTAATAGACAGAGAATCGGAAGGATATGGAGGATTATCAGTGACTTCTGTTGTGCTTTTTTGGGAAGGGGCAACTTTCACAAAGTGATGTGTTATTTTTTTCATTTTGATAATAGAATGTGTTCGATATGGAATAACTTGACGGTTAAAAAAGGATCAATGTTCATTTGGGGACAATGTTTGTTAATTTGTAGCGTATTTTAGTGAGAAGAATATTTTATATGTGTGTTATCAACAATAGTTCATGTTCCGATGTTCAACAATACGTTGGTAATTGAATTGTGAATTTTTTCGAATTGTTTTCCATTTAGGACAACAAAAACAGTAAATGTATACAAATGAATAGTCAATTATTGGTTGTAGTAATAAAGAAATGTAGGTTAGAGGGATGGAATAAAATTTCAATTACCATTTTCATATTGGAGAGGAGAAATTATGGATGATATCAGCAATACGAATTTGGCAGAGTATCAAGATAAAGTAATAAGAAAATTGTGAACAAACATATGGTAGAGTATAAAAATTGCGGAGGAAAATTTTCAGCATGAAGTAATACAAAAGTGTTATTACTTATTAAAATACTATCGTGGAAAATGGAAAGCAATGACACGGATTATAAATGTCTATCCTGCAGTACAATGCGAGAATGAAAGAGGAAAAATGAAGCAAAAAGAGAAAAGACCAATAGAGAAGAACCAGATGGTGTGTATGTGACTAGCCAATATTGGCAAGCGGGTCATGCACGACAGGGGTTCAAAGGATCACCGGAAGCCGAAGAGGTTGGCGTGTTCACCAATGTGAGTGTCTGTAAGTTGGAAAATACTGAAAGGGTATACAGAGAAAACTTCATGAGGTTGATACCTACCAAAGTCAAATCCAATTTAATGTCAAAACTGTGACACCACGACAAAATGAACGAGAGAATACAGCTAAAAGTGCTGAAGTCATCACGATATATTCTGATACACGATTGCTACTTCACAATATTTTCGCTCTATACACATTTTATTTTGTACGATAAATTCCACTAGAATAATTAAACAAACAGAAATAAACTACCCATACATGCACACTGGAATGGGTGAAGCCAATTAATATAGAGTTGTACACCACCAATAGTTACGAATATTCGAATTCTGTCAATGGGTTCAACCACAAAATTTATTTGTCCAGAGCCATTCAATTATCGTTATAACATGAGAGAACCTCATAAATTCATGAATATTTTTTTTTCCATCTATTTGATGTTTTTTTTTGAGTGAACAATTTTGGGTGTGCTCTGAATATCGTTGGGAAAAAGTTCACCATACCGACGATGGATTTTCATGATGAATTTTTTTCTGCTTAGCCCTCAAGCATTTTGACGCTTGGTTAAGACTTTTCCAATCTTCCTGTCATGAATATGCGATTTTATATATGTGTGATATTTTCATATCCAGGTCATTTTATAAAATTGGTGAATTAATATCGCATAGGTGAGATGTGGATAATCATAAAGCTACAATTTTTAATATACAAATTAATGTCGTATATTAACGGTTAGCGGATGATTTTTATCGTGCTGTTTTGCGGAGTGTCGTAAGTGAATGGCTCAATGTGTTAATTGAAATTAATAGTCTGGCTATTAATCTCCAACGGACTTGTGGAACGGTAGACGGTACGTACTAATTAGTACCATGAATGGGGGCTAATACGTTATTCGACTCGACCGTGATGTTAAATACGATAAGTTACGGCTGGAAGACCTCGACATTATGCTTTTTGTTTGGATAGACGTGAAGTAAATGACGATAATTCATTCCTGGTTCGTATAAAGTGTTCATCTGGAATTACAAATAAATCGTTCTGCTATCAACGATAAAATATATTGAATTGAAAATTATCAATGACTTTATCATAATTTTAAATAGTCATGTTTCCATAATGATATTTGATTTTTTTCATATCTCAAGACACAGCCATTTATAAATGAATGTGATGAGAATATTTGTATATGAGAAGTATTGGTTGTGTATTGTGATTTGAAATGCATAGGTCGTCATGGAAAAGACGCCACTGTTTACCCTGTCAACCGCAGGATAATGGATTGCGGTCGTAAACAAGGGCGAGGAGAAATAAAATGAAAATAAAAAAGACGTGATGGGTAAAGTGGCATCTATTTCTGTGTAAAGTGACTTGACACCAAAAATAAACTGAGACTTTATAATCGATTGTGGTTGAGATTATCACAGGAAATGTTGTACCTTCGTATCATGTGTCATGCATCTTCAATATTGTAATCGTGAATGAAAATACTTAGGAATTATCTAAAATTGAATGGATGTGTCATAGAGAATACAGAATTGAATGAGAGACAACAGACTCAGAACAATTTGGAAAATTATGAGCGAATGATTATTTATTTCATGTTGGAAATAAATAAAAAAAAGGAATGGAAAAACATGAAGAGATGGTGAGTGTGAGAGCCATAGCTTTTGGTTCATCTTGAGATTTGCTGATTGCTTCCTGCAATCGCTGAGTTAACCAGAGAAAGATGAGAAAAAATCCAGAGCGATTTTCTCTTTTATTTTTCACGTAGTGAGTGAACGCGTTGAATTTGTGGATGAAAGAAGTCTTCATGGTTTTGGAAAAGCACGAGAGAGAGAGAGAGAGAGAGATTCAGTTACGTATATTTATGTGTATGTATGTGTACGAAGGTGCAGCTATGTGTGCAATAGTTGCAGTGTGATTGCACTGCTTGTGTGTAATATTCTCTCTGCTAGTCCAAGCATTTTCCATGGCAATAAGTACGACTATTCAGATGGGCGTGTAGAAATTGTGTGAATTCTACCGTAACTTTCTAGTAATTAAATTCACGTACTCTCCAAGAACTCTGGAGGTATAACTGCAAGCTTGCCTAAGGAGAAAGTCAATTAATCCATTCAGAGTCACATGCATTCTATTGCGCTTGGAAATCATTTGATAAAATGTATGAAGAACAATTAGAAATAAAAATCATTTTCATCGTAATTATTTTATGAGGAAGATTTTAGGCATTCAATATTTCTCAGTTCATCCATTTTCGTTATTATTCCACCATCGTACTGATATTGTTCATGGTTTCTCTTTGTTTCAGGTGAGTTACTAATGACTTCCTTGGAATACACTGTAAATCAATTTAAAAAATTAAGTGGTAAGTGAATTTGAAATGGCAGACATTAATCATTAGGTTCGTCCTTTTTTCCTTTCAATAAAATATCTTAACGATATATTTCTTTGGAACTTCTTTTATTCCGATATTTAACATGATTTGTGAGTTGTATTAAGGTAGCCCCAATAACTGACTGCGCTATCATCGTTCATCATTGCTGCATAATAGCGTTCAATAACGAGAAAGCGCCATTGATTTTCAAATAATAAAACGGAAAAGAGCTCGTTGCGGTCACGCAAACGTCAATGTTGTTATGACCTGTAAGCGATTCAATATGCATTCATGATAATATTCAACGATATAGATGAATCTCATTTACTCATTATAGATGAATATCGTTCGATAAATCGAACTCATTTAAATATTAATCTTCAATAAATCAAGTCTGAGTGCTTTGGTTTGAGTTTCAATTCTATCAGTATGGTTACTCGTAGTTTTCAATTTACAACTCTCACACCTTGTGACTTGTCATAAATTATTTTCGCGTGCAGGGGATGAAATCAATGCTATTAGTGAAGAGTGAGATTTTTGAAAGGATTAAAATGTGTGTGTTTCGGATGAGAATATTTGTCTTCATGTGATTGAATAAATAGTCGATGTGATAAGATGATCACAGAGTGTAGGTCAAATTAATTTATTAATGATCTTGAAAATGAACGCATCGGTGATTCAAATTCGAATTTACAGCTTTAATATGTCAACCTTCCTCTTCGAAAGAAAATGAATCATATTGGATGTGAAATATCGAAGTTCTCAACTAAACTTTTCTTAAGTAAATATTAAAATGTGGTGAAGGCAAAGTTTTTCATGCATATAGACGTAACGTGTACACCCAAAGACTCTTATTTTTCCAATAATTTCATTTGTATGGTCAAACTTTCTGATTAAACATTTGTTGGCCGGTATTTCATTTCGTTATATAATTTTTTTTTTCCAAGATTTAATCAATAACTGACCGGCTCACCGCGTTGAGACGATTCCCAATGGCATTTCTAAGTCTGTCATTGACTCAATACCAATCGTCTTCCAATATGTTCACAGTTTACGAGATGGATTGATGTTAAAAATATTTCGTTGTCTATATAATTTGGATGTATATCATAGGCCGATAAATTTTCTATTTATATTCCTGTCGAGGTTGAGAACACTTGGTTGTCACACCAATGCAAGCATGCCGATATCACGAACAAAAAATAAACCACCTACACGTTGTCATGCTGAATATTTCACCCTAACATATACCTCCAACTATTTATCTTCTATATGCATAGTTCTCTCATCAGTTTTTAGTATAGTATATGTACGTGTTATCTGGCATGATCGTTTGACGGTAAAATTTTTCTATTTTCACGAGACGCACCAACGAAATATCCAATTTATATTCCTTTTGGTTGATGTTAAACTTTTGACCGTATGTGCGTAGAAAAAGTTTTGACATTTTGGCATCTTTTTCTCTTTATATATACAATGGCTGTTCTATGGAAAATGTTACTGTAGATAATGCAGTTGGGAAATTCGATTCAACTTTTCATGCATCCGCACTTTCCAATTTCATTTTAGCATTGTCATAGTATCACTCTATTCAAATACGAATCATATAAATTTTCGCCTCTCCACTCATCTGATTCATACTATTGAGTGGCTAATCTTCATCTTTTTGTGGTTTTCACCCCTACTAATTTCCAACGTGATTACTTTTCTATACTGTTGATTGAGATTTTTTTCTGACGATGCAGAATAGGAGGATTTCTACATTTCCGATTAAAAGACGTTTCATGTCTTCTATTTTTGGTGTTCTATTCAGTTTTCATTATTCCAGGATAAGGAAATATGGATTTTATCTAATCACGTGAAAATAAAGAACTTGAAACTGAACGAATTTTTGTTATTGAATGCGACGAACAAAGAGAATTTGTGATGTACTCATCTCGTTTACTATTCGTTGCGAAGAAAAGCTCATGTGATGCACATCTGAATTCATATTCAGTCGACTGTCATTGTCGAATTGAATCTTCATCTGAATACAAATTAATATTGTCAATTCAGTAGTACAACTCATTGGGTGTCAGACTTGAATTGCGATATTAAAGTGAGACGAATATCACTTCCCTATGCAAGAGAAATACAGAGTACATACAAATTTGAACATAAATGTACATGGATTCAAAGCTCACAAAAGATGCATCTCCAAATTTCATTCACGTACAAAATACGCATGCAATACTTCCGTATCCGTTTCCCGCTTGGTTATTTCAATATTTCTCCTCTGAATTTTTTCGAATTTTCACTCATGGAAATTCATACTACAAAGTCAACATCGTGTGACGCACTTCGTTCCTATGAATCATTTCATTCTCTTTTATTCCTATGATTTTCATTCACTTTTTTATCGTCAATTCCTCACGATTGTCACAAAAGAAGGATAATAAAAAGGATGGAATGAAAATTATGAGAGCTTTTGTATAAAAATAACAAATGTCCATTGCAAAAGTGAAACAAGATGAAATAACATTTTTTCAAACTATTCCCACGTATACATTTCACATTAAAATTTTCATGTAACCCTTTGATTAATACACGAACAGAAATAACGTTATCATTTAAATTAAGTTGTATAAAATATTTGAGCTCCAGCCACATTGAAATTTGTGTATACATCAAGGGAATATTCCAATTCAATTAAATTGTCTCGCTATATCGTGAAAATATGAATCAACTCGTTAAGTCGGCGATGTATCATAAATGAATGGTGGAAAATCTGTCAGAAGTATAGAACCAACATGGCTGGTTGTTAACATTTAATTTATAATATCGGAGTAGAAGTTTTCGGGATAGACACGAGTGTGGTTAGAAGACATTGTCAGTTTTAATTAAACGTTGCAGCTGATGTTCTTGCATATATCCATGTATGAAACGCCAAGTGTGTATAGAAACAGTGATAGCAATTTGCGGTAAGTGAATCTATCTTTACTCTTCTATCAATAAAAGATGTGATTTATCATTCATGTGTAATGTTGCCACACATTCTCTCTAAAATGAACTTTCTCGTGACAGTTCATTCCACCCATGATTTTTTTCAAAGGAAAATTACGATGTGGATGGAACGCAGGTATAGAAATTGTAGAGAAAAAATTTCGTCGTTCGTTATTCGATATTTGATATTGCACTTCCATTCATGATTTCTAATTTAAATCATGATGAAAAAAAGAAAAAGGAAAAAGAAGCTGATTTATATCACGAGCAATTATTGCATTCTCTTGGTGCACGTGCAAGTAATTGGTTGCTCATGAATGCTTGCACGTATTACATACAGGAATATAATTGTCGTGTTACAGTAAATAAATGGTGCAATAAAACGTGACTTGGTGTCAGCATAAATTTTCCAAAGATTCATCACATGAACGGATTGTGATTTAATAGTAATTATATATCAAAAATATCAGTATACTTCCACTAATGTATCAATAGGAATTTTATTTAAATGGTAAATTATAGGGTGAACGATAAACGATGAGAGGGGTTGTGCGAGGGTTGGACAACAATTTGTACAATTATGCCTCAAAATTGGTCAATTGTGAACGATAAAATTATTCACCTCTTAACCCGTCCATTATTTTAATTGCAATGCCCATTAAACCTTTCAAATAAATCTGTGAATTGTTGAATAGTGCGTGTAATTAGAAAATTATCATGCATTCAAATGACTACGTCAATTATGTGTGCTGTATATCAATACAGAAAATAAAATTACTCTGTTTGATAATGTTATGGATTTACATTGACATTGCTCATCCTTCTTATACAGAATTTATGTCGAGTCCATTTCGTTTGTGCTCGATGCAGTTGGCATTTAATCAATACAGAAGTTATACGAGTTGGTAATGATGACAGATATCAATAGATGATGTTGTGTGGCGATTAACCTATTGGACTGTCAATGTAGTTCAATGTAGTATTTTTGTGTTTGTCACAAATATTCGTATGTTCCTCCATTGGGATTATTCCGGAATTTATGACAGACATGGAGAGGTGAGAAAATTCACAAACTTCTTTTCGTCTCTGCCAAATAAAATCATGAGAAGACATTATAGTAATTTTAGCAATCATTGTGATTATTAAATTGCTGAATCAGTGAATACAGAATGACATTTTTAACTTTTGAAAATTGGGAAAAAACATGAGGTGTGGAAATACTTTGAAATAAATCTTGATTTGTTCAATACTTCGTACCTACAAGAATTTAATGTATCAGACGTAGTACATATTAATGATACAGTTCCAGACCCAGACATCGGTACAGTGCTGTTTTATTCAAAGCACCGGATTCCCATACATTTCACATAATTTTCCTTCATAGATTCATTGCCCTCAGTATACGATGTAGTTGGATATAAATGAATGTACATCTGGACATATTATAAAAATAAAATATGAACATATTCGTTGATTTATTCACTATTTACTCGAATGGATGTGTTTATGATAAAACATACAATCACTGACACATAAAATTATCACAGTGGATCGTATCAATATTTTCAACGAAACGAAATAACAAATGAATTTACAAACAAGAGTAAAAATGTAATCCCATTCTTGGTATCGCACGAACAGAAGAATTTATTGTGTGACAACATTGCGATATCGTGACTTCGACAAATCACAAAATAGAAAGTAAAAAAAAACAGAAAAATAAGTAGTACGAATTGTATCTCGCCCGCCAAGTATACTCGTGTTAACTGAATATGCATGAGTTTCTCATTTCGTTGTATATAGAATAGTCGCGTGGGCCATGACGAAACAGTTGTGTGAATAAAGCCAAAAGCATTGCACCAACTTCTTGGGAGTAACTTAATCCGAGTCAGCTTGAACCAGCAATGTATAGTACTGACAGGTTGCACTGTCGAGTGCAAAAGTACGGAAGGAAAGTGGAAATGTATATATACTTAAAACTCGACAGCGAAAGAAAATCACTGTCTCGTACAGTAACTGATTCTCACTTGTATACATACATTATATGTGTATATATACATATAAATAATCTATGCATTCAACTTACATGTGTGAACGCTATTTATTTAGTTGTCTTTCTATCTATTGTAATGCATATCACCACCGAATATTTTGTCAGTGTCACATAGAATGTTAATGCTTACGTGTTCGTTGTTAATTCAACGTAAATACGGAATTTACATTTGTTATTTCGTTATCAAACATTTTTTTTTAATATTATTTCTCACTGCACATGTGATAATATTTTTGTTAATGATGTTAAATATTTTTTAAGATGAATTAATGCAATTTCATTTTTTGACATTTTATTATTTTTTTTTTCTCTTTTACCCGTTGTCTACTTAATATGCGTCTCATATACCACTAGAATGAGGGCACAAATTTAATTGTATTTGCTTAAAGTTATGTTATATGCTGGGTGAGAGATAAAATAAGTGAAAAAAGACGGAGCGAATGGTGAATTATATTTTCGGGTCGGATGCATGGTTTTGTGAAATGCATCTGCATTGTAGAATGAGCTGTTTTTCACTTCAGTTGAAGCATTGATGTGAAAAATGATAAAAGCTGTTGAAAGTTCAATTTCATGTATTTAATTTATTATTTTTATTTGTGTCTCTTTTATTTTTTTTAATGTTTTATATTTGCGAATTGTCACTATGACATTTATTTTTAAGCCGGAAAAATACGAATTATTAACATTAGACTGGTGCGTTAGCTTTTCATGTACGGAGTTGTACACATGTTCATATTTTGTTGCAACCCAATTCACATTTATACTATGAAATGAAAGGAACTTGGAGTAGCATAAAACATTTTCGGTGTTGAAATAAATATCATATTTCTTCATGGAAAATGAATGCAAATTTTTTTTGCCAACGTTCCATTTACCCTCGCATTCATTTCATTATTGTTCATTCTCTTTACCAATATTGAGACTAATGTGATCACGTTTACTCAACATTTAACAAATATTGCCTAGAATTTATTATATACCGCTCTCTGCAAAAACCGATAATTAATAATCTATACCAAGGTCAATACTCATGAAAACATCAATAAAATAAATTTTAGTCATTAATTATGAGTGAAGGTTTCTTTTTTGGATTTAAAGAGTGTGCGAGACGCCCAATAGAAATAAAATCGAATATGTTCCTGCTATTCATTTTTTATTTGTATTTTTTTCCTCCTTCTTCGTTCATATTTATAAGTAGCAGTTCAAACAACTTTCGATGGTATTTTCAGTAATTAAATTCGAGTAATATCCGAGAGACATGGCAAAACAGAGCGAATCAATTTTAATATTGATGACATGTCAGTCAGAGAGGTTGGTAATTTTTATAATGAATCCCTCAATATTTCTGCAATAAAATTCAGATGTGACAGAATAAAATTTAAACGAATTGGATAAAACAAACTTATAATGACCTAAATACACCACATTTGCACCGATTTTATCATCTTTGAAAACCCCATAGCCATCATACAGATTACGACTAGTCGATAGTAGCAAACTATGCGCTCGCAACATTAACATTCTATCGGTTGGGGCATTACGCGCGCACTACACAGGTAGTTCTCTATTCTCTTCTACTTCTATGTCATTCTGAGTTTGACGGCGGACGCATTCGTGAGCACCTATAAAAGCAGACGTGGCTCTTCGCAGTGGCAGTCGTTCAACTTAACGTCCGAGTCGCTCCAGCTACCTCTCGTGTTTTTGCAATGGATAAAAACTTACTTTTACTTCATTAAAAAAATAGAAATGATACAGAAAGAAGATGAAAAAAAATAAAATCATAATGGAATATTTGCACACGCAAAAATAGTCTCTGGGAAAAAGAACATGAATTTTTTGGAATGTTTTATTCTTTCAACATTTTTTTATATTGTGTCCGGCATAAATGAATGGATGACAGAGAAAATTGGTCGTAAATTATCGGAATTTATGAAGAACAACATCAATATCATGTTCCATTTTTTGCGATAGTTTTCATTTGTGTCATAATTTACTAGAAATGTTATTATAATTACGGTAGATGCACGTTGGAATTTTGAACTGGTGCTGCTGCTGTATGATACTCAATGTGATTATTTATCATTCATCGGGTTTAAACTGCAATGATTATTCGTTAATGAGAATATTGTGTACGTATGAAATGGACACTTATTCTGCGGTTAATTATCAAATACTGTAGACTAATCTGTAGGAAAAATTAGGCAACAATACTCACTAATTATTGGATGAGAGTCATGTGGTAAACCGCTTGTAGATCATTCGTCCATTAGCGGTGATCTCAATTAACATTGAAAATGAAATTGAGCTCCCGAAAATTGGTAGAATGAAATGGAAGCTTAACCCACAATTATCGTTTCGAATCTATTCGAGTGTAGCGAGCGTTTCGAATTGCACGTCCTCCAATACTCGTATGAAAAAATACTCAATGTAAAAAAAAAATATAAGTGATCCCGGCGAGTAGGTAGAAATAACGTTGGGCAGGGTAACGACAAATTGGTTTGGGAAGTGGTACATGAACTACGTGGTCTTTCCAACAGTGTCAACGAGTTTTGGTTCATTTTTTTTGCTCTCATATCCCCATCGAGCCGTGATGTTGATAGTTATCAAACACTTTCCCACAATCATACACCCGCAATATCCTCTTCGATACCGCCCCGTTCAAGTTCAAAAACGAATAAAAATTTTATTATTGAATTAATAAAAACACTGATACTCCATCCATAACTTCCGAAAAAATTTATTGCATTGTGTGGGAGTGGTACTTGTGACTCCAGTAACAGCCACCTCCAATCATGGAATTGTCCTTCATGATATGCAATACAGAAAAGTTTTCAAGACAGTTAACAGACTATTTACAAAGAAAAACTGAAAGAAAAACATTTCACTTTTGACTTTTTCCTCTATTTCGTATTTTCAATGTTTCCTTAACGAAATTTACGTGACGAGAGAGGAAAAAAGTGAATGACCACGACTCGGAAGAAGGGTCGTATAATTTCCGTGGCAAAAAAATTTATACCCATCACTCTCGTAATCCTAATGTCATCATGGAATATTCTGGAATATTGTCTCTCAACAGGATTTTTTTTTTCTTGGTGTATCAACGTATAAAGTGGAGAAATAGCTTCTCGTCTGGTTCAAAGCCCCTTCTGTATCTTCGTCGACACACGCATATAAACCGATGAAACACTAGAACATTATTACTGTACGTATATACCAACGGGAAGATGTTTTCTCTGATCCTATCAAAAAATAGCCTTCGAAACTGGCGTCCAAAAGTCTGTAAAACTTTCTACGATATTTTTTTTTTTCATACCATTTTGTTGTATACATTCCAATTTCCGGTATCTTTTCTTCTCTCCACCCTTCAGTTTACTCTTTCTTCTTTTTTAATAAGAAACTGTCAAATTCTTTAACCGTTCTTACAGTTTGGATCATCGTGGGTACATGATGGATGTGCAAAAAAAAAAATGAGAAAAAACGTGATACTTGTATAGACATCAATTCGAGTTGTGGTTGGTTTTTCAGTGGATATAGCTCTGCAAAGTTGACCCGTTTGGGATCGTAAATTCCAACTTTACCGTTTCAGAAATCATCGTTGATAGAGCTGAAGTTTACCCAACCAATATCGATCATGTCAAAAGGAAAACAGAAAAAATATACATCGCTTGCTATTCAACCAAAAACGGTTGTGGAGAATATTTTCATGGAGTAATAAATCCAAATTGTGTAAATTTACATTACTCCGTTCTCAATATGTGGAAGTTGTGTGTGATGGAGTTACTGTAGCTACTGAATTTTTCGTTTTTAGCTAAATAAAATCAGTGTCACGAGAATTATGGAAGAGAAATAATTTTCATGCCTTTTGTAAGTGAATTGGAATTATTTTGATTGACAGAACAAAATGAAATTCTCTGAAAACACGATCCATGTGTGAAATATATGACATTGATTTCCATGTTAAAAGAGTTTGCACCAAATTTCATGTATCACCTCACAATGGCTGTCAACGTTAATGAATGAAGTAAAGCGATGTAGAATAAAGAAAAGCAATACGTGAGAAATTCGATATTTCGTGAACGTAGAGAATAAAAACAAAAGCAACATCCGATACAATTGTCGTAATCGCGTCGGGAGTAAATGAGCAACGGTATAAAGAGTTGGTCGATAAATCCAGACTGAGGACATGGAATGAGAAGGGTAAACACACATATATATATACACCTAGGCAATGAGGAATTTTAGTAGCGTACATTGAACCTCGTAGAGTTATTTCTTGGATATATTTTTGTAGCTGGCATGGACGCGAAAAGTTTCGTGCCAAGCACCGATGTGAAAAGCTATATATTTCACATACCGCCAATATTCCTGTGTAATTATACACAACGCCGTTTTATGACCATGAACGTGTCCATAAAATGGCAATTGCTGAATAACAGTAAAAATAAATAGTAAAATACCATAAAATGAAAACCAATTGGAGTTTAATTATTTTTCAAAAATACTTGGCACTTTATATTGTTTTGCGCTATTTTTTTAGCTGATGCATTTTCATCATCTTTCAGTAATGTCTTGGTTTTTCATCGTGTTTCTAAGTCTTCCTATTACTATTCTACAACTGCAGGTGTATTACATTTACAATTTGTTCTGTCATGATAAAATGTTTCACTTTGGATAGCATCACGTGTGATGTATCTGTTTATCGTTTGTGCTTGCACTCTCAATTCCATATCTTTCCCTTGATCCCCTTCACCAAGACATTCTTATCGCAACTACGTTGAAGATGTCCTGAGAGAGTTTTTCATGACACTCGTCATATATACACTGTCTCAATGCAGTGAATCCCCTTCGAATTTCTGCTTTACAATTTCATTTTATCCATTTCTTTTTTTTTTTTTTCGTTATTTGTGACGGAACTATCCTTATCGATATGTCAGTAAAGAATGAGAACAATTGACAATATTATTATTTGTTTGTATGATCGGAAATTTCATTCTGTCTTTCATTTTTCCGTTTCACATTTCCGTTTCTCTCTGTATTGTACAATATATTTATTTTATCGTTTGTGTATTTTTCAAGAGATGATGACAATTTGAATTCGGAATATATTTTAAATGATCTATAATTTGTGAAATTTCACAGGATGAACTGACGATATTTTATGGAGGTTTATTTTTTTTATTCATCGTATGTAAATATATGGATATGGAGTATGTGATTTAAATTCACAACTCCATTAAACGACAACAAAAAAATATCCAATATTCATGTGTGAGCGAAATATTCCATTGAAACAATTGTTTTACAGTGTTGTTTTATTATTCATTTCAAAATAATATATTTTGTGTAAAATTTAAATAGCAAACTGTTATTGTAAAATGTATGACGAGCAGGGAAAAAAAAAATAAATGGAAAATAAATACTTTTACAGTCGAGTGGAGTAGAAAAATATTTAACAATGAAAGATTTTCTTTTTCCAAGATTTCTCAATGTTAATTCAGTATGTAATTTAATTCGTGAAACTTCGTTGTTCCAAAAGAACGCATCATCATCTAAAATTCTCGCACTGTGGGGATCTCTTTTCACTCTATCCTAATTCTTTTACATCTCGCAATTTTCCTTCGAGCCATGAATTTACGGATGCCGCACGTCGCGACTAATCCACCGGAGACTCATAGTCTCCGGACTCAAGTAAATCACGTTTCTTCTCTACACACACCCACATACACACATACATCCACTAACAAAAGTATAATTCGGGTCGAATTGAGAGAATTTGGTGATGAAAAAAAAAAGAAGTTTGTTACATTTTATAATGGATGATTGTCTTGGTCATAATTAACCGTCATAAATTATATTTTTGTATCTTCGTTGTGTAGATATTCTTCTTATAATTTTTCATCATATGTCACATAATTATATTTCACATTTAGCATTCACCAACAACTTATAATTACTGTCGTGGTGCTCGTTAAAATTCTTTTCAACTGTGACATCATGATTGATATAATATATAAATGTCTCCTCAGCAAATGAGAACGTCACGCAAATTTTCATTTTTTCCTCTTTCCCCATCTATTTTTATTCATTCCCTTTCTTTTTTCGTTGTTTTTCCCCACGAATTCTTCTTCTCTTTCCATCTTCTCATTTTTTTTATCCCTCTATCTATATACTTTCAGGACCGCGGATGGAAACCTCTTTCGTACCGCTCAAGAGTAATTGACTCACGCCTTAGGCGCCATGAAATATCTCAAGGAAAATAAAGTGAGATAGGACACGCTTTTTCCTTGGTGAAAACGTTCGCTGTGCGCGTTTCCTTTTCCTTTGCCTGGCCAACCTTCATTAGGAGGAACTTGAGGAATAACAAAAAATAATAAAGACCGAAATGAAAAATGGAATAAAAATATCGAACATCCTTTTCATATCTTCAAGATAAATTCGGTCTAACAATGATTAAATGTTCTATTGAACTTTCTATAATTCGGAATTAAATTTTAAAGAATATTTTTTAGGATCAATAGATTCACTTGAATAAATTAATTATCTATGTAATAAATGAAACTGTGTGAAAATCAAGAGTGATATTCATAAATATCACCACAATCTTTTCACTCTCGAAACCTCAACCCTCATTACAGCAATATTTCCAACACATGTCCATCATATTTCTCCACACAATGACACTTGCTCTAATTTGATGATCAAACTCATAAAATAAATCCTTGACAAATCTTACAACTCCTCTAGAAATCTTATAAAAAAATTCTCATAAAAATTTCATCGTTAAAATCACGAAACGATTTTACTTCATGGACACATCGAATCGATATTTCATTCGATAAAGCACTCCTTCATAATTCTCCGATACACCTGTAGGTTGAAATTTGAATGTGGATTGACGTCTTATCATGATCACCGTAATAGACATATTTCGATAAATGAGGATCTTGGGTGTATTAGTGGAAACTATAATTACTCTGTACATAATCACCCCTCATTTCATTATGAAAGCCGAGGTCCCTGTGGAATTAATAATAGGTGGTGATATCTTCGGAACAGATTTACCTGATTGTATGCATAGAGGTATTGGGACTATACAACATTGCACAACCATACAGCAGAGATGGAGGTCATCATCGACCTATTCAGATGGCGCAGATGAAATTGATTGGTATCAGAGCTTTTGGTCAGAGAACGTATGAACATTTGGTAATACAGCAGAACACTGTCATCATGACTCAAAACTTGGATCTATAAATATATGGACAACTTATCAGCACTGTTATTCTCAAAATTCCAATTTGAATGAAATTTTATACGAAGTAATTTGCAAAAACAAGTTTTCCATTGAAGTGTTGTCGAAAAGGGGTGATACCAAGTGAGGTGTGTTTCTTGGTGATGATCATCGCCAGTATTGTTCGCAAGAATCATCCCGCGCGTTATGATTTTTTTATTTGCAACGCTATTCTTCTCCGCATTCTCTTGAGCACTATTTTATGATAAAGTTTGTGATGGCTCGTACATATCCAGCTTGGAGTTATTATAATAATATAACGATAGATGTAATTTGTGAGATAGTCCGAAAAAAATAAGGAATAAAAGATAGTGAAAATTCACAAAAGATTGTTGAAGCCTGTGTTGTATCGTGGTGTTATAGAAGTTGTACATTTGAATTTTCTGCGAAACAAGTTGGGCTGAAATAGTTTGTAGTGTTAGAGAAATAGTGGTAGTGGTGAAAGCCACAATGCTCTCGTATTTAGGCCACCTCGTCTGTCTCCTTAGTAGTGCACTGTTGAAGTCCATTTGTGAGAAAACTTCCACAACAAGACAAACTACAAATTACCTGGGACCTCGAGGACATTCATCTTTTGTTTCGTCAACAAGCGAAACTTGAATTTCAAATAAAAAAACCGAATGTCAGTATAATGCAATCCACAATTTATTTAATTTGACTTGGAATAATGTACGGCAGAATAAATTTTAAATTCATTGTCAACGTTTTGGGAATTAATTATAAATAGATGAATAACACAATAGGGAATTCTCACAAAATATCTCACTGAAGTTCCATTTATTCTTCATCTTGCTTATAATCACATCAACATGAAGCAAAAATGGAAAAAGTACGATCGCATTGTACTGTCACCGATGCCATTTTTTAAATATATTTTTCCGTTTGTTTGTTCTTACACATGTCTCATGAGATACTGCAGAATTGAATTCTCAAAAATATTTCTGACATAAGCATACGCCATTGAATAAACCCGAGAGCAGCTCGTCACGTGCGACAGCGTCACATCATTCATTTCAAATGCATATGTGTGTCTCAGGAGAATGGTTATATCTACATCCACTATACATATTGAGTTATATATGAACTCAGCATTGGGATGCTTGTGTTTGTATCGATATTGATGTGCTGCATAGAAAAACTGAATAAACGTCATGACAAACATGAAAATTGTAACAATATTCCATGTGAATTCACGACAAATTTCCACGTTTCATAATTCAAAATTTGTTTTTCCACTCTCTGTATCAGAATGAGATAAAATTCTCAAATGTTTCGAATTGATTTTTGAATGCATTGATAAACTACTTGGATATTTCGAGTGGACATTTCGTATAATAAAATGCAAAATCATTTAGAATTCCGATATGTCATTTAAGCTTATGTAATCCAATTAACATTATGCATCAGATAACATCAAACTATTGATGATTTCAATTGGCAACTAACCCCATGCGCTGAATGTATAATTTCACTTGTGCAAAATGCATTGCATCTACTTGGCAATGATAAATAGCTGCATCCTCCAATCCCTTGACATTAAATATCCCGAACGTAATATTGCAAATGTACAGCAGATATTTATCAACAATATTGACAATACCGCAACAGAGAATTTGTATATGTAATCTTTTACTATCAAATATCAAATCGTGTTTATGTAGTTGTCAAAAATTATTTCATTATATGAAGGAATGGTAAATTTGGAATGATATTGATGATTCATATTGCGTATTATACTAATCATCGACAATATTTGTACAGTCCGATTAATATAGAGTCTACAAACACACATTATTGGAAACTTATCTGGATACAGATGAATTGGTATTGTTATTAATGCATTCTTGCATGAATTGTTTACATATTCAGTCCATTAGATAATTACGGAAGAGAAGAGGGAAATGGTGGAGAAACGATGGAGTTCTGTCGGTGCGATTAAATAAATACTCACACAGATTAATTGCGATGACATTGTTCCATTCGATCTTTTAATGTATTGCACGAATGAGCAACACATTACAAAATAATCTCGCAATTAAAGTAATAGACAATTGAATATCATTTTACTCCGTGAAATTGTAAATATTCGTGTTGATTAATTGTATGGTGTGCGATGAATTTTGATAGAGAATCAGAGAATGTATAAACTTTACATTAGTTCCATGTTATAATTAAAAGGTTTTGCAAGAAAGGAAGAATTGTGGAATAGTTGTTGATGTTGGATTATAACTCAAGGCAAAAGTGTGTTTTTAGTGATAAGGAAAATCGTACTTCTTAAACGAGGTCCGGGGCGCGCATGATCACCGTTAAATTATATGGTAATAATTCACCGTCGTCTAATTACGAAGATTAAAAGGCTCCATCAGCTTTTCCGACTTAAATTCGTTGAGCAAAGCTTGCGGGTCAAAAAAGGAGTTGAGATCAGCCAATTTTCCCTGCAAAAACATTATTCGTGAATATGAAATAGATTTTAAACCATTTTAGTGAAAATAATTTTAATTGTAAATCATATTTTAATAACTTTTACTGGATATAGTTTGAGTTGAGTTATTACGTTGTAGCTATTAACACTTATCTCTCAACTGATATTGTTAGTTCTACAGTAGCTCACCATGAAATTGATGACAGGTTGGCTTTTCACGATTGAACGCATCGTCGGTGCAATAATGTCAGCAATCACTTTTGATGCTTCTTCTCGCTACTGAAAATAATCACTTTTTCCAGCAAATATCACGTTTAGGTCAGCAGATCGATGAGATCAACACTGATTTTGGATCAAATTCGTATCAATTCAAGCATCAAATTATAACATCAATGATAATATCAAACTAGTCAGCGCAATTCACATATATGAACTTACTCTGTGAATTCTTTCGATCCCAAAATGTAGAAAAAACAATACTCCACCGCATTCCAATTTACAATTCCCACTAACAGCGAAAATCCAATTCATATTTTTCTTTCTTTTTTTCATTCTCTCTACTCTTATTGTTTCATTTTTTCCTTTGTATTTCTTTTTATTCTGTCGAAATGCAACATACTTTAATATCGTGAACCCAAAAGTAAAATCTTTCTCTTTTGAAATTCATTTGTTGTGTTGAAAGTGTACATTTGGTAACAATAAAAATGTATTTGGACAATTCATTTTTTACAAATGTGGATGTATTTATGTATACAGATCTGTAATATGTATAAATGTATATGTATACATAAATGAAGAATACCAATGTGACCTGCAAAGCATTTGACTTTTTGCAGTTGCCGAAATTTCAGTATATACTTACTGCGAACTACATTGTGTAAGCAGTAACACATATATGTGTGGTTATTGCGAGTAGGGTAACTGTGGCCACAGTGAATGCTTTACAATATGTTTTCGCTCCACTTTATCTTGGGACATGCATCTAAATTATCTCGCTAAACTTGTGGAAAATCGATTGTACACAAATTGAGACTCGGCTACATCGCTTCTATCTCTCAGTGTATCTTAATTGAGAATTGGATTTGGCATTACTCTCCATTTCTTCACTATTTTATTATTTTCTCCTTCTTGCTCTTATTTTCATTTTGTATTATTTTTTGTTTTGTCTATTTTCTTTTTCACCATTTACGAAACCATGTCACGTATATCCTTTAAACTGCCCGATACATTTATGCATGTAGCAGACAATGTGAAATTGAATAAACCATTTGTAACTATGGATTATTATTTTAGCTGAGAATACGTTTGATTACACACACATGATAAACAGTGGGTTGAACTATGATGGAATTTGCATTGATTTTAGAGGGGATTTAAACAGTTTCTAATTGAAAGGAATTAATGATGTGATTGCTATAACGTTGGTGTTACGTTTGAAATTTCAGTAGTTATGCACAAATTAAAAGTTTATCTGCGAATTGTTGTAAAATGAAAGCTCATTTGGTCATGATAATTTCATTTTGTGTGTTAATAATATTTGCAGTGAAGCTTAGCTCTATGTACACTGCATTTAATACGACTTGATTATCACAACATTTTCCGATAGTTTCGAAAGTTGAAAATGAACCATCTCATCATTAACACGATGAAAATTTGTTTGCATAAACAGCCATCAGTTTATTCTCAACTCTTTTATTTAAACTTCAACCTAACATCTTCCAGCTATCCTGTTACATCATATAATTGAAGCGCCATCTTTCGAACTTACTCATCCTTTCATCTTCATAAAACAAAATAAATCAGGAAAAAATTGCAATAAATTTTTTTGAGATATAAATTGAAATGAATTAATATACCGTAACAGAATTATTCGCTCACTTTCCACTGGATTTATTTCCGAATTCCAAAGCACCTCTGATATTCAAATAAAATCCAAGAGCTCCATTGAATAGAATATGAAAGTATCACACCAATAAAATTTTATTACTTATACGTACAACTAAACTGCAAAGTGGGGAAACAAAAAGCCAAAAGAAAAATTGTTCAAACTGAAGAATAAGCTGATAGTGAATACAGTATAGAGGAGTTTCAGATATCCTTGAAGAGGATCACCAACTCGCTCGATTAGGAATCTGCACGAGCATCAGACAGCCGACAGGTGCTTTGAATGACGTCACGTAAACCGCACTAAACGCTATGGAGCGTTTCGCTCTCTCACTCTCTATCATCCTCCCTCGCGCCAGTTTGGATCCCACGCCTCTACTCGTACCCATTATACTGCGCGCATGCAAAGCACCTGGATTTATCCGTGCGATTAGCAACGAATGTCCAAGTGGATTCCCTCATATCACGGATAATTCACTTTGGCCATATATACGACGTGCATCTGCATATATACATACATCGTGATTATTTCTATCCCAAGTTCATATATTCGAATACATGAGAATAATAATGAAAATAATAATTTCAATTAAACTTCAAACATTTATCATTAACCGTTTCATCATTTCTATTCGCATAGTAACATCTGAATGTGTTTTATCACCTCCATTTCAATGTTAAAATCATTTGATATATCATAAATATTTGAATATTTGTATCAATTACCCACTGAAATTGATGCACAGCAATATCGTGCAAAGATTCAATTGCATTTATATGCAGTGAAAATCATTTTTATTTCGAATAAAATAAAAACCAGGTGAACTCTCGTCATGAATATCCTCGTCAGGTATTATCATGACCCACCAATATTTCCACAATTGTTGGATTGACTAGCATCCACTTGGTGCATGTATTGCACATCCATGCACATTCACACATATTTATAACTTCGGTCAACCTCGACCTTTGTTTAATATA